>CAUYSK010030089.1:0-62157 GCA_963575035.1 Avahi laniger
GGAAGCTATGCGTGGCTGACAGGCTCTCCTGCTGAGGACCTGCCCTGCATTCTGGGCGGGGACAGTTCGGGAGGGTCGTGCTACGTCTATGCTCACGAGGGTTTGGGGAGATGTAGCTGTGACTGCCAAATGCATGCACTGTTTTTAACTGAGGAGTGGGAGGGGCCGGGGCCAGAGGTCCCGGAGATCCTGCCTCTTCGCGACGTCTCTGTAAAGCCCGTGTTAAATGCAGGAACCCACGGTAGTAGGGTCTCTTGGTGCCATGCTTTCTTAGAACTGTAGACTCGTGGATTTACGGAATCCTGGAAACCGACTCTGAGCGCTGCAGAGCTGTAGGATCCCAGTGCTGGGGGCCTCCCGTTTGCGTGGTGTCCAAGGGGCCTGCGTTCACATGCACGAGCAGGACAGGGCCTGTGCACGGAGGCTGGAGCGTCCTCTACGGCAGGCTGTCCAAGGGAAGTAGGATTCGAGCCACACGTGTAATTTAAACTTTTCTACTAGCCACGTTATAAAAAGTAAAAGCAAAATGGTGAAATAAAAAAATATATATTTTTTTAACCTAATATATCCAAAACATTATGATGGTACCCAATAACCAACTTAAAAATCAACAATTGGATTTTTTTTTTACGTTCTTTTTTTCCACATTAAGCCTTGACAGTCTGGTGTGTGTTTTGGACTCACAGCAGGCCTCGGTGTGGATCAGCCCCATCTCAGGTGCTAGACGGTCACATGTGGCTAGTGGCTAGCGGCCGTAGGGGACAGCACAGCTCTGGGTAGGACACCCCCTGCCTGGGTTCCTCATAGGAGGTGCGTTGTGAGGCTGACCCCCCTTCCCAGAGGGCAGGCTCTTGGGAACATTGGTGGAAGACTTACTCTCTTCGGAGTTTGGAAACAGACGCTCCCAGTCTGGAGTGTGCCAGCCGCCCTGACAGCTGCACTTGTTCATCGCAGCTGCTCAGGGGTGACCTCGGAGAGATCTCTGGATGCCCAGAGAGAGCTCGTAGGAGGTCAGACGGAACCTGGGGCCCAGGCAGGTCCCACAGGGCAGAGCGGAGCCTCGCGGCCAAAGCTCTGGCTTTCCTGCTTGTGTCGCCCGTCGGGGGAACAGAGTGCTGGGCAGTGCCTCCCGGCGTGTGGCCCTGCCATGTGCATGTTCTGTGACCCTGCCAGTCCCGGGGGAGGTGAAGGTGGAGGGGGCAGGGAGGCACACGGCCCTGTGCCCGCCGTCTCACCCCCCACCCCCGCCGTCTTCCAAGGCCACCTTCCAGGCCGACGCCGCGAGAACCGCTCTCTGCCTCTCCCCTGCAGCCACGGGAGATAAAAGCCAGGGCTGTGGGGATGGTAAAGAGGGAGCCAAATTATATTTATAATATTAAAGTGAGTGCATTTGTGGCTTGCTGTTCTCCAGGGTTTTTCATAAGTAGAAAAACACAAATTAGCATTTTCCATTTCCATATATTGACTAGAAAAATTGCCTGCTCTCAATTAAGACCTATAGCTTTTGGGATGTATGCAACAATTTTATAAAATATTTACAGCGGGATTTGCATTTTACATGGTGTTACAGTTTTTCTTGTGTTTAGGAGAAAGGGCTGAGGCCTTCGAGAGGAAATACGTTCTCTGGATCTGGGGGGAAGGAAGCCGCGGGCTGTTGTTTTTTCCCTTCTCTGTCTATCCCAGCCGTCCAGGGCTGAGGCTAGCTACGTCTGGTAATTACCTAAGGCCGATCCACCCATGAGCTATTTGTTAGTCTGTTTTCAAAGCCCGTGTTCCTTTGACAAATCTATTACTTTCCCTTTAAAACTTGCCGGAGTGGAGCTGTTTGTGAGATGGCTTTGTGTGAGCTGGAGAAGAACATTTTTTTTTCCCAATGTAAAAGCATGCCGTAAAGAACATAGCTATTTCCTGGATAATTTGCAGTTGTATATTTTATGTTAATTTCACCGAAAATACTGCACCCCTGCCAGGTTTAGTAGCGGCTCACTGTGATATGAATAATTTCTAGTGAATCATTTTTTTTTCTTCATTTAAGATTTGGCACCTTTTTAAGATTTTAATAATAGCAACAAGGAGGAAGATTTAGAACAAGTGAAACATTAGCGCCAAAGAAATTCACGTTGAGCGCTAATGTAAAATAGCAAGAATAATTACATGGAAAGCAGTTTCCACAGATGTTTTTCCTTGTAATGTAATAGCTATTTACTAAACTGTTTATTTTAGGCTTTTGGTTTATAATAAAATATTTATACATTCTCCGCTGTAATAAAAAAATATTGACAAAATACTATAGAGGTTTAAAGAGACAATTGATATTTTTATTTTCCAGGAAGTGAGTGTGGTATAAAAAGTTTGGTGCTGTTTTGTTGGATGTTTCAAGATTAGTGGATCTAGGTTTGACTTTTCAGTTCATTCCTTAGTTTGTTGGTTGAGAACTGACTGGACGCAAAAACTTTGTTAGCATATTGGTGGATATTTTATTTTTTAAAGAGAATTCTTACCCACGAATCCTGCCATCGGAGAGCTAAGTGTCAGCGTGGCTGGGAGGGCAGGAAGACGCTGGTCGGTGCTTTTCGGAATTTAAATTCAGGCAGGATCAGGGGCTATTCCGAGGTCAGTTTAGCCTTGGGGTTTTCTAGAAAGATTTGACCTCGATTCTCAGCCTCTGTCTGCAGCCAGTGAAGTGTGTCCGGGGGCAGTGTCCCCGTGTGGGTTTGCCACATGTGAGCTCCTTCTGGAGCTGGCAACGGCAGGGAACTTCCTGAGCCCTCCTTTTGCACAGTTCTCATGTGGGAGGAAAAAGAGCTGCAGGGGACTCAGGGGAGACCCCCACTCCCACCTCGGCCCTCAGCCGTAATGGGGAGAGTCCTGTCAGGGTCGCCCACCAATGGTTCCAGGCGAAAATGGCCAAGGTGGGGGTGGAGAGAGTTGAGGGACCCAAACAAGAAGGAGGGTGCCAGGAGTTCTGGGAGAGCCTGGTCGCGCCTCGCCTGCGTCTCGGAGCAGCTGACCAAGGTCTACTTTTGCGATAATCAGACCCATTCCGCCCTCCGCCCTCTCCCGGGGGGACGTCTGCGTCGCCAGCCCTGTCTGTGCTTGTCTGCTTCCCGAGGGATGTCTCCGAGCCCGGCAGTGGTTTCTGTGTGCTCAAGTTGTTCTCGTGGCTGGTGAGTTTGCGTGTACAGTGATTTGTATTTGATTTGTGCCTCTGCTTTTTGTATGCCTGTGAGTTTGTTTCTGAGCTGCTGTTTATGTGTTTAGGTGTCTTTGTGCCTGTGTGTGTTTTTTGGGTCAGCGCATTTGATGTTTCTTTTTGCGTTTTGTGTTTCTCTTTGAGTGCGTTTGTGGCCTTATGTGTTTGTCTGATGCTGTGTGTTTGGATCTGTGGGTTAGTTTGTGTTTTCGTGCATGTCTGTGAGTGTATGTCTATGTATGTTCTCTTAGCGTGTTTGTGTGTGCGTGAGTGCAACAGTGAACCTCCTCGTCTGTGTGATTCTGCGTCTGTAAATCTTTGTGTCCGGTGTGTGTGTGTGTGTGTGTGTGTGTGTGTGTGTGTGTGTGTGTGTGACCATCCTCTGCTGAGGACGCAGCCCCTTCTTTGTGGCTTCTTTGCTGGCTGTGTGGGTGCAGGGGTGAGGCCATCTCTTCCCACCAAACTTTCTGATGGAGGAGAGGAGAGAGGCAGCAGGGAAGAGGTCCAGAGGGTCCCTCCTGGGGGACAGAGCATTGGAGGGAAGTGTGGAGTTTCTGATCGAGAGCGAGACAGCTGCACCAGGGTCTGAGAACACCCAGCGCCACCCGAGAGGGAAAGTTTGTTACTCTGGATTTTTAATCCAGAAAACGGCGCTTTGTTCATGCAGAGGGAGGCTTGTGCCAGGCCTCTGCTTGGAGGCCTCCCACCCTTCTGCCGAAGGCCAGGCAGCTCGGGAGAGGGGGTTCTTCAAGGACTTGTGTCGCCCTGCTGGTGATTTTGTTTTTGCGATCTGTTCTGGCTTGGGCCATCCCCAGGAATCTTGGTCGTTCCCTCCTGTTCTGCAGAGAATGGGGAGCTGCCTCTGGGGGCCCCTTGGGTGCTGTGGGGCCCCCGGGAGAAGCATCTCACATACAGAGTCTTGTCGCCTTCTGAGCCCCTAGCAAAGTTCTTGATCTCTTCCCTCTGGTAGGAAACAATTTTTCCCCTTGTGCCGTCCTAAATTACCTCTGCCCCCTTTCCAAAGGAAGTGGTCCTCTTTCAGGTCCCACACCGGCAGCTGTGGTCTTGGGGCTTCTTGGAGATGGAAGGCCATTCTCCCCTCCCTGTGAATAGAAAGGGGCTCAGATTTTCATTTTATAGATGGAGAAACTGAGGCACAGAGGGACCAACTACTCGGCAGTGGATACATAGTCGGAGTAGAATTTGCTACAGCCCCAGCAGAAATCTCTGCAGAGAGAAAACCCGATGACCAGACTTCTTGCAGGGAGGGTCCAGGGCAGGCGCCCAGACAGGGGCTGGAGTGAGACCTCCAAGCTCAAGCTTCCCTGACCACCCTTTGAGGTCTGTGAATGGTAGAGCTTTTGTTCTGCTGTGTGGGGATGAGTTTGGGGTCAGAGCTAGATTGCTGGGGACAGCAGCCGCCACCAGGGGTCCCTCCTTCTCCTCACTCCCCCCCACAACCTTCCCCTCTCCTCTCAATCAATCTGCATCAGGTATTGCGGTTTGGGGAGGGGCAGATGGTGACCTGGATGACTGACCTTCTCCTGAACCACGCGAGCTGCCCGTCCTCCCATCCCTGGCCAGCCTGCACCTCCCCTCCTTTGGATGTTGGTGGCAGGTTGGGCCTACGAACCTGGGTAGACGGGTTAAGAGTGCTGTGTTAGAGATCTGAGGTGAGCGAAGAGGGTGCGGGCAGGGGAGGCTCGGCGCGCTCTGGCCAAGGCGGGGGCATCACACACCTTTGCTGAGCGGGTGGAGTTTCCTGCCTGCTCTGTCTTTTGTCTAACTGTTCTCTGGTCGCACACGGCCAGCTCCTGGCCGACGTGGGTGACTGTGGTACGATTCACAGCGATGCCCTGGCACGCGGAGCTGTTTTATTCATGTTTTGGTGCATGTGGCTCATGGGCCAGGCCAGGAAAAAGCAATTCACTCCTGCAGGAGAATTCTGTCCCCCTTTTTCTAGGGGAGTCTGCATGAAGAAGGATCCCGGTTGAACAGGTCCCACGCTGCATCCTAGTGCTTTACTTGTTGAGCAGATGATGATGTGGCTGGTTGCTATTACTAATTTTGCTAATTGGTTGTGTTCCTTATAATTTCATGTGAATCACTCCTCCCTTTTTACAAAAATCTGTTTTTTGTTTTGTTTTTTTTTTTTAAAACGAAAGTAGTACATTTTTCTTACAAGAAAAAAAAATGCTGATAAACAGAAGAGACAGAAATCGCCCTTAATTTCACCTTCCGGGGAAAACTGCTCATAACGATTTGATGTTTACGTTTCCTGACTGTGTGGTCATACACACATAAACACAGTTTTATGTAACACTTTTTGAAGTTTGATGTTTATACAGAGAAGTACACATATCAATAAATAATAACTATCGATGTATCACTTACATACAGAAAAGTTTGCCTGTCGTAAGCAGATGGCAGATAGCTCGCTGAGTTTTCCCAGAACAGTCCCGGGTGGCACTGGATCATGACACAGCGTGACCTGCACTCAGGAAGACCACCTTGTGCCCCTTTTAGCCCCAAACCCCAGAGTAACCACAATGCTGACTTCCAGCAGCAAAGACAACGGCGCCTGTTTTTGTTCCGCATACAGATGCCATCACTGTCTACTCTTTTGTACACTTGTATCTAGTTTTCCTTGGAGTTATAATGCTCATCCTATTTGGTAACCATTTCCCCCCCAGCATGGATGGTGACAGCTTTCTGTGCCACCATCATGCCTCTGCACCAACATTTTTAGTGGCTGCTTGGTGTTGCATTATAAGGAGTGCCAGAGTTCCAATTTCCCATCGGACGTTTAAGTGTTTCACTGTTACAAACAACTGTCTATTGAACATCCGTGCTAGCTAGGTGGGTGCCTTTTCTCGTGTTCTCCTCTGGGGACATAGTGGCCAGAGTGGGGTGGGCTGGGGCGTGGCCCTCGCGGGGCCGGCTGGAGGAGCCAGGCTGCGCAGTGGAGGATGCTGGCATCGCTTCAGTTTGCCAGCTGGACCGCATCAGATGCGGGTGTTAATTACTGGGAGGCCCCTGGTTCTGTGAGCAGGCGGGGGATGCTGGGGCTAACTCGAGAAACAGGGTCACCTTGAAACAGACGCTTCCAGGGGAAGGGAAGCCAAGGAGAAGACCAAGGGCAAGTGCAGGGCTGGGGCGCCGGCCTCCCACCAGCCTCCTCTGAGTCGCCGCGGCGCCCCGGGGGCCTCTGCATGGGACGTGCACGGGATCCCCGGCCCTGTGTGACAGTGTGTGTGTCTCTATCTGTGCCTTTCATTGGGGTGAGCTGGGAGCAAGAATACCCGTATCTGTGGCTTTCCCCTTTCCAGAAGACCCTTGGACTCGGAGGCAGCTGGTGGTTCCTGCGTGTCTTAAAAACGTGGCCGGTGTGAGTGCCGTGGCTCTGTCGTGGAACCAGGGTTCGGAAGGGGGCGCTGTCTGGCTGTGCCAAACGGGAGCCCAGCTGTGCAGCGGGCCCAGGGCAGGAGGTGCCGCCCGGGGCCCTGGCCAGGTAAGCTCAGGGCTGCAGGCACGGCAGGGCCAGGTTGGAGGAGAATTAGGTTATTGCGTTTCCTCTGTAAGTCTTCACTGGGGCTGCCGCCCGGATCTGCTGTGGGAAAATCAATGTGTTCTGACTCCATAATTTCCCAGGTTGCCTCACTCCAAGTACTTTGTGCAGGAAAAGGTGACATCTCTGGTCACATCTGTATGGACCAAATATATATATGTGTGTATGTGTGTGTGTGTGTATGTATATTTATATATAGATACTCTCCTTCCTCCCTTCCCCGCCCCCCGACCCCATTGCATCTCCACCTCCCAGCACAAGATTCATTGGAATTTCACAACCTTTGCATGCTTTTGTGAAAACACTCATTTGTGTTTGCGCCAGGCCGCTAATGGCGGACGCCAAGGTCTGCGGAGCCTACCTCTGTGCAGCTCTCGTTATGGCGAGGAATGTGCCGTTAATAATGCATCTATGGAACTCAGCTGTGTGGGAGCCAAGTAATTATCCCACTGTAGCGTTCCCGGCTTCAGTGTCATCACAACTGGGGCTTCATTAAAAGTCCTAACAGAGACGGTGTTGTGTGCTGCAGCCTGTATATATATTTTTTCATTTAAATTATCAGCCTTGCTATGGCTCAGAGGTAATTTGACTTTTTGAAACCGCTGAGCCCCTGTGAATTCCCCTCCCCTTCTCCCTCTCGCTGCTCCACCAGCTGATCAGCCCCCGAAGAACAAAAGGTTTATCTGAAGCTATGAAGCATATATTCACCAGCTTCTGGCGTCTAGATAAAAAAAAAATCAAAGTACTCCATTGAACATGTTAATACTGAGCAAAATGCACACAGCTAGACACTAAACCTTTACAGGGATTTGGGCATTTGAAAAGTGATACCCAGATCAGGTCCTGAGCTACGTTTCTTAGCTCAGAGTAGAGCGAGTAGCAGAGAAGGAAGCAATGATGTTTATAAACTAATATTAAAAACAGCAAAGTAAGGGCTTAAGAGTTGCCCGCCTCCTGTCTCATCCCTTTGTGTGATCCGGCGGGGCGGGCAGTCGGGAAGCTCGGGCGAGGGCGCGCCGTGGGAGGTGGGTTCCCCTTCACTGTGGGCTCTGAGCTGCTCAAAGCCGGAATGTTGAGCGGGAAGAGGGGTTTCAGGGGCTCTTGGGAGAGACACTGAGAATTGGGACGGTGGCTCTCATCTTCGTTTTTCCTGATTCTCTGCGGCCCTTCAACTTTCAGCAGAGGAGGGCTGGGGAGAACCTCGGAGAGGGGTCTATCCTAGGACTTTGCTGCCATGAGCGGTACCTTCCTGGGGCCTCCTTGAAGTTACACATTTCACAGCTTCTTCCGTTTCCGATGGAGAGTGGCCACCAAATAAAACCGGCAGGAGTGATCAAGTTCCACGAGTGAATCGTTCATCACAAGATAGCAGATAGGTGCTTGTTTGGCAATGTCTGCCACTGGTGGCGTGGTGGCACTTTCCCTGTACTTGTGTATCAAATATGCTTGCTTGACTCCGGATTAAGGAAGATACTGAAAAAGATGTAGGATTCGTTGCTGCCCTCTAGAAGCTTTCAACAGATTTGGGAGGCAGGCCTGACTACAGAAAGCGTCTCATGTTACAAGCAGTCTGTGATTAAATGCTGGAGCACAAGTTTTTCTCAGGGAAGAGAATATGGAAGATGAAACAGTCAGAAAAGATTGCAGAAGGATATAGCATGTTTGGGTACTGATGAGACCAGCTTGGGTGGAGTTTAACCTACTCGTGAAGCCAAGAAGGTTGCAGCATCATTTGCAGCAGCTCATACCCAGATGGAGGGGTAGGGAGAAGAATCCCATTTTCACTCTGTGTGGCTCTCGTGGGACCCGGTGGGAGTTCTGTCTTTGGGGACAAAGGGGGCTTAGCCTCCTTGTGTGCAAGGTCAGGGGCTGGCTGCCACCCATCTGGGCAGACACCTCCAGTGTGTCCTGGGAGGGAGGTGTCCATCCAGTGTGTGAGTACCACGGCCTGGATCCTGTGTGGCTTTCTGGTAATGATTAGCCCTTTCGGTTGGGGAGGTGACTTGCAACATAACCTCTTGAGACAACCCCCGCCACAGGGAAGATCCACCGGCTTGGAATGTATTTCTTCTCATGCTGTCTAGTCTTTTTCTGCCAACTCCGTGTCGGGCTTTGTGCTGAGTTCGGGGGACCCCGAGCTAAAGCAAACAGCTCCTACCCTAAAGGAGTATCCAGTTTGGTTGGAGAGGTAGACACGTGGATGTGCGAATTCCTAAGTGGTGTGAGTGGGTTAGAAGCGATTGCCTGTCCTGGTTATGTGTAGGTGCGTGTAGATATATGAAAATAGGGGGTGGTCGGTGGCAGTTTGAAAGAGGAGGGACATTTGAGCTGGGCCTCGGAAGGATAAGTAGGAGCTCACCAGCTGGAATAGAGAAAGATACTTCTTAGGTGATGAGCAGAGCAAAAGTTAGAGGCATTAAAGAAAGCATGATGCTCTTTGGAACTCCTCCTGTGAGAGTCCCTGGTGACTCCTGACTGTGGATGTCGATGTCTTTTATAGTCTTTCTAGGCCTTTGGAACCTGTTGACCACTCCTGGGTGCTCTTGTCCTCATGCATGTCTGACAACCCCCAAGTCAGTGGTGACCATCCCTGACTTCCTTCTCTCTCCCGTTCTCCCCTGACAGCCAGGCCGCCCAGCTCCACATACCTGAAAGTGTCTCCACCCTCTCCCGGGCCCCGTGTCCAGGTCCCTTGTCTCACTGCTTCTGCCTTAGTGGCAGCTCCTAGACTGGTTCCGTCCACCT
The DNA here is from genome assembly GCA_963575035.1 of Avahi laniger. Taxonomy (NCBI): domain Eukaryota; kingdom Metazoa; phylum Chordata; class Mammalia; order Primates; family Indriidae; genus Avahi; species Avahi laniger. The sequence goes on from CAUYSK010030089.1 coordinate 9,507, forward strand.
ATCTCCACGACCTCTCCCCACGCAGTTGTTGGACCCCCAGTACTCGTAACCTCGCTCTTCCAACCAGCCGGGCCCCAGCTCTGGCCCAGGCCTGCGGCGCTTTGGATTCTTTTGCCAAAGAGGCTGCATCCTGGATGCCTCGAACATTCGCCAAACACAAGGCTGGTAGCACTTTATTCTCTTTGCTTTTGCACAGAGACCGTTTCCAGGGCCTGTCTGTCATGGTCAGGGGCTTGGGAGCTCTGGGGCGGGAGGGGGATTCAGACCTAAGGGAACATGTTGGAAACTGAACATCGACATTCAAGACGTCAAACGTGCTGGGACTCAGCCTCCCAGATCGGAAGCCTCCACCCATTTCTGGGAAAATAGGTCTTTCCCTCTTTTTGGGACAGTGAGTTTGCTTGTGTAAACCATTTCGGAACCATTTTGGCTGTTAAGCCTCCGCAAGGGCCACTTGTCCCTCATCAAAACCAACAAGACATTGTGCCTGGTGAAGTTACACCCACCAGGAATGAGGTCGCCCCTCCTCCAAGGCAGCCGGGGCTGGGGTTTCAGAAAACAAAGTGCCTTGGCGCCGTCCTCACCGTTAAGAACTCCGAGGCAAGCAGGAAAAATCAGCCAGGCGCGTTTCGGCATCTGGGGACTGGCTCGGGGGTCCCAGGTCCCGGTTCTCCCTGGTTCGGAGCTGGAAAGAAAGAGCTGGAAGGAGTGTTTGAATACTGTGCTGTGAAGGGAACAGTCCTGCAGCGAGGCAGTTGTGATATTAGAGCAGACCTCCTAAGAGATCCCCTGGCTCTGAGCTGTGATCCACACGCCACATTCGCAGACAGCTGGTCGCCCAGCGTGGGCTGCGCCTGCCGCTCGGAGCTGGCACACTGGCGGGGACCAGGTAATGCTCTAATTTCCCTCGTGCAGATGCGGCCAGGAATATCTTAATTTATTGGTGTGCTGGCATGCAAGAGGGAATGCTGCCGGTGCAGCCTTGCATAACTATTAGCGAAAAATGGAGCTGATAGGGGCTTGACTTTTCCTAAAGTGGGTTTGAAATAATCATTGCCTTTTGTTGTGTTTGGAAGGGCTTGAACAATTCTTAATTATTTAATTATAGATATGCAAGTAATACGCTGGGAATGGCCCAGCCATTCCAGGGATACTGAGCAGGGGAAAATGTTTAGTTACCGGAGGAAAAAAAAAAAGGTGGTAATTAAATTGCAGCGTCGTTTGTGTCACACCACGCTACTCCGTCAGCGACGCGGGCGCGGAGAGGTTTGCTGGCCTTACCTTAGAAATGCTTATGTCAAATAGCAACAGGGACGGCATCATCCCCTTCCCGCGGGCGAGGCCTGGAGAGCCAGCCAGGCGTTTTCTTTGTCATTCGGTTGTGCTGTGTCAGGTTAGGGTTCTGTGAGGCAGACGCGACTGTTCCCATTTTACAGATGAGGACACTGAGCCTAATGTCTCACTTCACTCGGGGCCTGAAGCCACAGTGGTGTTTCTCACACGCCACGGCGGTCGCTGGAGGGGGCTGAGCCTCGTCTATTTACACTCACTTTTCCGTCTCCCGGTGGCCCGGGCCGACCTCAACGACTTTGGCGACTGTTTGCCTGAATTGTGTGTCTGACTCCACGGCGCGCTTCTCCTGACGGACACCTTGTAATTATCCCTTATAAGCACTCATTGTGTTCATATCATTAATTTTGTTTGGGCTATTACATTTGATAGATACATTAAGCATTATATAGTTCTCTTTATACATGAAATTGAACTGCCTTTGAACAGTCAGCCGGCTAATTGCCGGTAATTTGTGTTGCTAACGAGAGGCAGAATAGTGGTGTAACATTAGACTCAACAGTCAGTTAACAAATCCGCCGATTCAGACTGCAAAGCATGCCCTCAGTGGCAGAGGCCGGCTGCATCTCACACACGAACAGATTTTTTCAAAACGCGTACCACTAAAAAAGAGAAACCTCCCAAATTCTCACCCCCGCCCCGCCCCGCCCCGCTCCATCAAGGCCCATGCAACGGTGGCCGGCCGTGCGGGGCCGTGGGGTGAGGGTGGGTGGCACTGACCGCCCGTTGGCAGCTGTGGAACTGAGTGGGAGGGAAGGTTTGGGCCACTCCCTGGGTGCTGAGAGGCTGAGTTTGTTCCAGTGTCCTGGGCGCTCTCTCGCCCCATGTCCTGTCTGTGTCCGGGGGGGACCAGTGGCTCTGTCCTTCTGATCACAATTCTCCTTCTCATTGGCTCTTCAGTTCGGGTCCTGCACCCTGAGGGGCTCTTGGGAGGGATTGGATGAGGTTACCTTCAAGTCCCTTTTGCCACAGCTGAAAGGTAATTTGGAGAAGGGGTGGTTGGGGATGTGGTCCCCATGAGCACTTCCGATGGCCCTGCCAGGAGAAGGCCGTGGTGGCGCTCGGCCAAGCCTGGGGAGGTGCACTTAGCTAACGAAGTAAGTGAGGGGGAAGCCCTGGGTCTGACGCGGATGAGGCGGCTGAGGCTCCTTCCTCCTGGAACGACAGAGACCCGAAGAGGACACCGTTCTGGGCTGAATTACGTGCCCCCCGTGTCTACATGTTGAAGCCCTGACCCCTCAGTGCCTCAGAATGGGATTATATTTCGAGACGGCGTCTTTAGGGAGGTATTAAGTCAAACTGAGGCCCCTCGGGTGGGCCTGATCCGTTCTGACTGCCGTCCTTCCAAGAAGAGGAGATCTGGACGGCGGAGCGACTCCAGGGTGTGCGAGGCACAGCCAGGCGGTGGCCGTCCGCGGGCCAGGGACAGGGGCCTCGGAGGACACAGACCCTGTCCACGCCTTGATCTTGGACTTCTGGCCTGCAGAACCGGAGGATAAGCTGCTGTCGTGTAGGCCGCCCGGTGGCGCTTTGTCATGGCGGCCCCAGCGGATGAGCGCAGATAGTCCCGCAGTTCATCAGAACGCCTTGGGCGGGGGTGGTAATGGCTGGTGGAAAAACCCCAGGAAACCCAAATTCAGCAGCCCCCTTAAAGCTTGAAAAACATAGGTTTTGGACAAAGAACAGAATGCCCCACGCTTAGGCAGTGCGCAGTCACTCGGAGTTCGTTCCCCAGTAGGGCCCGGCTCCTACAAGGGAGCCGATAGACTGGTTCGTGCTCCCACAGTTAGCTACTAAGGGACACAGGGCTGCTGGGGGGAGGGTCTTCTCTGCTGTTTGAAATGGACCCACAGAGGCCTCCGACACCTTCCACCAGCCGTCTGTGGCCCCCTTTCCGTGGCGACGTGGGAGAGGTGCACATTCCTGTTTTCCCTCACTGAGCACGTGGGTGTCGGCGGCAACAAACCAACATTTGAGAAAGGGACTTTGTTGTGGTCGTCAGAGGTCATCCCAGCAACTTTCTAGGCCTTCCGTCTGCGCAGGGGACTAGCGGGTCTGCGACCGACACCTTCCTGAGCACCCCAGGCTCAAACTTCCTCCTGCCCATTACTCCAGTCCATAGTTTAAAAGAATTTAATTTTCTTTTAACTTAGCCAAGTAGCAGAAATCATTTGGATTCTCAACTTCTGGACAAATTGCTGGTGTTGTCAGGGTTGCTGTGCTTGGTTATGGGACAAATAGCCTTCACCTGATCAATATATGTCATTGATTGCTCATTGGTGCTGTGTCACATTTGCAAGGCACCTCGCTGTTACCGGGTGTAGATTTGGTGCAGTGTGTACCGTGGAGTACCTCACTCTCTGGGTATTGGGCAGTTGAGCTTGACCTTACATACGTGTGAGTGCGTGTGTGTGTGTGTGTAAATATATCTGAAATATGTATACAATGTGTGAGTACTTTTGTAGGTGGCTAATGTATTTGTGAAGAAAATTATGTCATTAGAATAAAATTGATAGTTTTAATGTTTCTGTGCCTAAATATATTTGTTTTTAAATGATTTTGAATCCATTGACATTTCCTATAGAACGGGAATGGTGCTGCCATTGTGACTTTTTTTCCTACTCAGGGTGTAATTAGCATAATCACAAGATGGTTTTCTAATGTCAAATGGCAGCTTTATCTGGAGAACCCAAATGTCAGTGTCCCGCCCGCATTCCTGGTCATATTGTTCTTGCTGTTCTTTCATCCAAGGATGAAAACATACAGGGAATGAGGAAACCCTTCCCCTGAGGGTGGCCAAAATGCCTCAAAGACGTGACCATTTGTGGTCATCAGGCCAGTGGGGTTCTAAGGGTGCTGCCCCTTTGCGATTGCTTGAGTCCGTAGCCCCGGGATGGCCTCTGAGGTCTCGTTAGGTCCTTTGGGGCTAGGCTTTTGCTCTGTTTGCTGGCCAAGAAGGGACAGAAAGAGGAAAGCAGAGCCCAGTTTTGGGTAGGTCACAGAGAATATCATCTTCAGAGGGTTTCCATACATAATAAATTATTAGTAATAGCTGCGATGTTGGCAAGGTATTCATGTACAGATAGGGAATATGGGTCATCTAGAAAGTTCTGTGATAAAACTGATAACACTGGTAATTGATGATAGTGATTGATCCCATGATAGCATTCGTTCTAGTGAGTTAAATACAGAAATTCAAAATGGCACCGGGACGTCTTTTTTTCATCAACATATGTGGATTTTATTATTTTTTCATCAAAAAAACAATGCATATTCACAGGGGAAAAAAGATTTAAATAACATAGAAGGGTGTAGAGTCTCCTTTCTTTAACCCCTCTTGACTCCTCCCTGAGTTTCCACTCCCAGGAAATCATCACCACTCTCGCTGATGGGTTTGTCCCTGTAAGAATTTTCTGTACCAGTACACATGTATTATTGAAGTGGGATCAATTACATTTGTTCCTGTGCGTCTTTCTTCACTTTCAGCGAGGTCCTGTGGACATCTTTCTGTTTCAACCCATTTGGTTTTGCTCTATTAACAAAAAGAATATGCATAGTGTTTTATCGTATGGCTGTACCATAATTTATTTAATGACACCTTTCTGGATGGAGTAAAAGCATTTGCAAAATGCAGTGGGAGCATGGATGCCCTTGGATGCCGGGGAGGGCTTCAGAGAGGAGGTGACGTTTGATAAGAGGTTTTGAAGAGTGAGTTGGAGTTTGTAAGGTGAAGAAGCTTTTGTTGATAATTGCGACATGGAAGGAAGCCACGTGGGCTGGAAAAGGAATGGGAGACTCAGCGGATTAGGAAAGGAATAGAGAGGGTCTCATGCCCTCTTCCTGCCTGGAGGGGACTGCTTTAGAGCGCAAGTCCTGCAGTTGAAGAATGGGCCAGTTTCCTGTGTCCTCAGCTGAGCATAGGTGTCAGGTGGGCTCGGGGTAATATGTGAGCACGCTGAGTTGCAGGGAGGGACGGACAGAGAGTTTGTGAAAATAACCGGATATCTGAGCCGAGGATCCCAGTGTGTCAGCTGAAATAAAGAGAGCAAGAGAGAAGGAAAAAAAGCCACTCGGTTTGCTGATAACCCTGGTTATTGCTCGGGAAATGTTGCATGGAACTGACGCCTGGTGACATGTCAACTCCTGACGGAAACCCGGGTTGGCAGGCCCCGTATTTTAAGCCGAGTGCCTGTCTGCCACATCGCATTTGGACTGAGTGGCTGGCGTTCCTCGAGCCTCACTTAATAGGATTGAAAGAAAAGAAATGTTACTTTTCATCACCCAAGACAACAAAGAGAAACGGGGAAACGAAAATATTATTTCGTTTGAACAAATTACAGGGAGACTCTCTGGGGCACTTTCAGGGAGTTAGATGAGGAAAAGCACTTAAATATCATTCCATCAAACTAAATTTTTAACTACAATTTTTTACAGATAAAATGTATTGGGAGGATTCAAAGAAGATTAGAGCTCACCTAAGAAACAGTATTCAAATTTTACCAGCTAATGGAGGCCCAGCAAAAACTGTTAATGCCTATAACTTCCCTCCAAGGGACGGAGATTTCAGTATTCTTATAAAAACACATTGAGCTGATTTCATTTCGGTGTCTCTACAGACTTCATTCGTGTAATTTCAGTAAGTGTTATAAATGTTATTTTAAGTATTATAATGATAATCCCTACTGACAATGGAGCCGCGCATCTCCGCTTCCATTACTAAGGTAATGTTTACCTCGGATAGCACATAATTGTTTGCTTTTTTCACAGTAAACTCTCTGCTCCCAACTGCTTAATCAGCCATGGAAAAGAGAGGAGACTTTAGAAATGTTTAATGTTCTTCTGATTACATTAGAGTAATGAGTAAACCCACATCCGTGGGGCTGGAGGAACACACCGCCTCTCTTCCCCCTTGTTTTTGTGGGTGAGTATGTGTTTGTTTTTTTGCCCACGGTTCTGCAGTGGGCTGTGGCAATCTCGTGAATCATTCATTGTTATAAATATCATGGCTGGGGCGTAAATCTGCTCAGCCTGTGACTCTCAGGGCCCTTTTCTGTGCGTGCGCTGGGCCTGGCCGGTCCCCGGCCGTCCTCCCAGCAGGCCCCGTGGACTCCTGTATTCTGGTCACAGTCCGAGTTGCCACGCTCTCGCGATCCACAGAGCACCCCGTGTGCTCTCTGAGCTCATTCTCCGCTGCCTGCGCGGTGGAAGCAAGATTTCATTAGGCTTCATGAAAGTGAAACTTTTCTGCCCTCGAATGCCGACCCTCTGGGGCCTTCTCAGGGCGTTGTATTAATGCAACATTTGCTTCTCTGGCTTCTTAAATATCTGAATCCAAATGCAATCAGGAATTAAGAAGGAGCAGGGAAGGTTGGTATTCACTGCAGGTTGGGCGAATATTTGCTTCTCTGGGTCTTGAGTGTTCAGAGCCCTCCTTTCCCCATCCCTTGACGATGGGGAAGTTCTGCTTGGAGCTAACTGGCAGCCATTTGTTCTTTAATTCATTCAGCAAACATTTATTGAGAGATTGCTCTGCTCCAGGCACTTTGCCGGGGCTGAGGAATGAATAAGTGTGTTTGCCACACCTCTGTGTAGCTTACCGTGTAGATGGGAAAGCCGGGCCTGCGCAGGCAGACGAGCAAATGCGTAGTTGCAACTGAGAGACGTGTCGTTGGTGCAGGGTGGGGAAACCTGGGAGGACGTTGGTTTAGCCGAGGTTTGAAGGATAAGCCAGCGGGGTGAGGAACTGGCTTGGGGGCTGGAGTGTGGCGAGCGACCGGGCCAGGGGCTCCAATGACGTTAGAGGCTGGCGGAGGCCGGCAACATCGGGCCTTGCAGGCCACGGTCAAGAACTGGGGTTTATTCCTGTGAATGACCATCGCGGCTGTCCTGGCTGGAGACGGTGGTCCCCGGCGGTGGCAGTGGATGTGGAGGCCGATTCCTGGCACCTCTGGAAAAGTAGGGGGATAGACTCACTGGAGAACTGCGTGCCAGGCAGGATGACGGGTGCCCTGGTCGGTCCCGACCGGGGTCCTCTTCCCGGAAGACTGGAGCGCTTTGTGGTGGTCCCCGGGGAAGGATGGAGCGGGGGCTGGCCGATTCCCTCCCTCCCCAGCCCTCCACGTGTCATGTTATTCATTCTTCAGCCTCAGTTTCCCCAGCTCCTCTTGGAAGGGGGATGGAGGTGTGCTCAGTGCGCCTGGACCCTTCCCTCTCCCTCCCCCCAAGCCCACCAACAGCCCTTCCTCCAGCCACCACTGCCTCGCTCCCCAAGGTCTGCGGTATAATTTAGCTCGAGCCTTTAGTTAAAGACCAGGGCCAGTAGGTAGCTGATTTTCCCCGTCCTCAGGGTGGACGCTTGACAGGTTTCCGTGCTGGGGACCAGGAGCAGAGGGAAAGGAAGTGGAGTGACTGATAATTAAAGCATCCTGAGGGCCCGGTCTGGTCCAGTTGGCCCAAAGGGGTCCTCGTCCGCGGGGCCAGCTCAGTGGGCATGCGTGGCCCCCTGCAAGGTAGGCAGGCCTCCCGCGGATGCTGGGGGTCGGATGGCAGTGGGTGGGGGTGGGGGCAGGGATTAATTGCTTGGACAGAATATTCCCAGTGCCCAGCCTCGAGCTGAATTAACTTACAAGAAAATATCTAGCATCCCTCCCCTTTCCCTGGGAGAGGCAACAACTAGTTGAATCCATCTATCTGTGTCTCTCCCACTCGCAGCATCCTGGGGAACCATCTAGAAATCTTAAAAAAAAAAAGTTGCCCAAATCAAGGTAGAACCTGAACCTCCCAGGTGTGCCCGGGAACAGAGGAAGAGGGAAAACGATGTTTTAGTTTCTCTGAAACACACACGCACACACTCGTTCCAAAACCAGATGAATATTTTAACGCCAGAGCGTTTTGTTCAAGCCAGGAGCATGCTGCATTCCTGGCAAGGCCGGAGCATGACCTGAAAACCTGAATGTTTCAGGGAACAAAAGGTCCTTGGGTCTGCCTCCGTCCAGGGTTATTTGGAGGCTGCGTGGTTCGGGGGCGTGGGAGGCAGCGGGAAGGGTTTCTGCTCGTCTCTCCTCCCTTCCAGGGCTGCGTGCCCCGCCAGTGCCGGGAGCCGGCACCCTCCAGCCCCAGCCCCCAGCCGTGCGCCAGGCAGAAAGGAGGAGGTGGGGACGGCGCGAGGCGAGGGGCTGGGAAATAGAGAAACAAACTCTATTTTCTGCTCATCTGTGGCGGGAGGCTCCCGCGGCCCACAAGCTCTCGGAGTGAAGCAATTTCAGACAGGGATGAGTGTCTGTTTTTCCCTGGAGCGGAGGCTACAAAACCCTGAAAGCCCTCAGTTTCTCTACTCTTAATATCCTGTTTTGGAAAGCACAGTTGTGGGAAGGCGAAGGAAATGAAGAAGATCCTAGCAAATGGAAGAAGTCCTTTCCCGGCTTGAGCCAGGGGACGGGGAGCCTTGTTCTGGCCGCCGTGGGTAAGATGGAGAGAGGCCGCCTCTGGGAGAGGTTGTGGGAGCTTGTTGCCTAAGGGGGTCCTGGGCAAGTGGCCATTTGTGGACAAAGAGTCACATTCCCGTCCTGTCTTGGGGGATGTTTGCTGGGATGCTGGGACTGGTGCCACTTGGGTGGCTTCAAAGGCCTCGGACAATGGCACGCCCGGCTCCCTGCCCAGCGAGGCGAGGATTTTGGAACACTACGGCTCTAGTCTCTGCTGTTCCTGCCTCTCCTCCAAATGCAGGTGCGGGCCATCCATCCTGCTGCACTCGCTCACGTGTCGGGGTCAAGCAGGCGCTGACCTTCACTGCAACGTGAGTGTGCAGATTCAGAGCCAGCCCCGGTCCAGGTTGGCTGGCGCTGGGTCTCCGGTGCTGGCGGACAGGAGCAGAGATGCTGTTACATCTTAGAGGGCCTCTGGCACCTGCGTGGTGGAAGGGGGGTGGGAGCTGCTCCTACGGTGGAGGTCTCCTTCTCTCTGAGCGAGCAGGGCCGGGCTGCAGGCAGGGCTCCCTGCAGGCCCTGAGTCACCCTGGCCTCGCCCTTCGACTGCGCTTAGCTGTGCAGTTCAGCAGCAGCTGGACGGCCCCTCCTTTCCAGCCGAGGCGCCACGTTCCCCTTTGCTCCGTATCCTGCTCCAAGGGAAGTGCCAGCCCTCCTTTCTCTGTGTTTGGGGAGCTGCTGGCTCCTGGCTGGCCTCTAGGCCTAGCTGGGCATGGCCTGGCCTCTGCCTGGTGTGAACCTTGGTTCTGTACCGCCTCACTGGCGAGCTGTGGGCAAGTCATGTAACCTTTTTGTGCCTGTTTCTGCCTCAGTAAAACAGTGATGATCACTGTCCCCTCCCCTTACGATGCTTGGGAAAATGACACAAGTATGTAAAGTGCGCAGGTCAGTGTTGGCACAGAGTAGCAATGAGTGTATAAATGTTTGGTATTATTATTGCTGGGGTGGTTGTTTTTCTGCAAATCTTCCCCATTCCCGGAGACTCGGCTCCCAGCACCGCTCCTGCAGCGGGTCTTCCCGCCGCGCCCAGCCTCTCCGTATCTGCCCCGCCGCCCTGTTGTTGGTCCATCTCTGTCTTTGATGTTGTCGCGTGCATTCGGTGCACCTGCTCGGTGACGTTCCGGACTTGCGGACTCTCGTGAGGACAGGGCCTGCCGTCTTCTGATCTGCCCTGGCCTCCATCCTCTTCCGAAATTGGCGAATGCTTAGTAAGCGCTTGCTTAACTGAATAGTACTAAACTACATTTTAAAAGGTAAATGCCTTTTACTTCAATAAAGAATATATATATATAATAAAGAATATATATATATGTGTGTGTGTGTGTGTGTATGGTATCTGCTCCGTGCTAGACCCTGAGAATCAAGTCAAGTGCTATTATGTTCACATCGCCAATGATAAAACTTAGGCTCAGAGAGGAACACCAACTTGCTCAAGGTCACGCAGCTTGGAAGGGCAGAAGCAGGACTTGAATTCAGGACTCTCAACTCTACTAGAGCAGGCTGTGTAGCCAGCAGGGCTTTGGCGGTCCTCCAGCAGGCTGGATTTTCTGATGGGCAAGGGTCGTTTTGCTAAGGGTTGACCTTGCGCTAGGGGCTGCCATGACCTGAGTCCCCTTTCCCAGAAGCTTGGTAGAGTCTGCGTCTGCAGGCCTGTGAGAGAGTACCTGCCTCCAGCTAATGTCAGAGGCGGCACCAAGGCCTCCTTTTTAATTGGTGGAGTTTAGTTGCATTTGGGCTAATACTCAGTGGACCTATTCCCCCCAGGGCCCAGGGTGACTGGCAGTGCCCAGCCCAGCTGCTGCTCGGTTCTGTACCTGCCACACCCCCATGCCCCTGGGAGCTGCAAGCTGCCTTGGACAGCAGCTCGCCAGGGCCACTAATCAGGTGCCTGGGGCGGGTCCTGTAGCCGTAATTGCCATGTGTTCCCACAGGGACTGCCTTGGCACATAGTAGGTGCTCAGTGGAGGTAGCAGGGAACATGATGAGGGCCAAAGGGACTTTCCTGGTTCTGGCACTGTCTCCCGGAGAGCAAAGGCGGCTTCTTGCTCCAGGACTGGGCATGGAGTTTGAGCAACCAGATGGACGGGGTGGGGAGAAGATACTGGCCTCTGAAATAGTCCTGCTCCTCTCTGTCTCCTGGGAGTTGGGGGTGGTACCTGCGGTGTTGGCGAGAAGGCCGGGAGAGAGCCAGGGTCTCCACCCTGAGATGGAGCTCGGGGAAGCCCGGTGATCCCGGCCCGCGCTCGGGCTCTGACCTGACTGTGCGGGGCTGGCCTGGGCCTTCTCCCGGCCTTGCTGCCTGGAGCCTGGCTCCTCACCAGGGCCTGGTGACTGACAGCATCTGCGTCGCCTCAGCGCGTGCTAGAAATACCGAATCCCAGGCTTCCCAGGCCTGCATTTTAAAAAGAGCTCCAGTGCTGGCCTAGAAGTCAGGTCCCCCAGGGCAGACGCCAAGGGAGGCAGGGTAGTGTCCTTGTCCCCGACTTCCCTTGCTAGCCGCACAGCTTAGGGTGTAGCCTCTCCTGGCTTCCACCTCCTCATGGGTAAAGTGGGGGTCATAGACAGTCAGGCCTTTCTCCTTAGGCTGCGGGACGAGAGGATTAGGCAGAAAATCATATAACCCACGCCCCCACCTAGCGCACAGTTCTCGCCAGCGTTGGACACGTGTGACGTCCACGGGCTGCGAGAACCTGGAAGGTGATGGGGGCCGCAGCAAGTGGGGGGGAGACACCAATTTGAGAGGCTCGTTTTGCACTGGGCCTGTTTAGAGGAGCTTAACTCAGGAGCTAAATACCAGCCAGGACTCCCTGTAGAATTATTACACAAAATAGCAGGGAGAGGGGGAGCCAGAGTTAATGCTTGTGATAGCAGTTTTTTTAAATCTAAAAAAAATGTGTTAAAAGCGAGTGAAACCCCTGGTGATCGCAAATGAATTGCCTAAGTTCTCTTAGCGTATCCGCTTTGCTGGGTGATGCCTGGGCTCTCGCGAGTGAGCCGCTCTCCTCTCCTGATGGGGGAGCGCTGAGGCCCCCGCCATGACTGCGGGTTCCGGCTGGCGGTCCGGGGAGGGCCTGTGCCTTTGGGCCCGTGCCCTTGCTCCGCCTGTGGGAGCACATCCACGTGGGGTGGCAGGAGGCGCTCCGTGGGCAGGGCTGGGCATCTGGGCCTCCCAGCAGCTTAAATGCCTCCGATTAGCAAGTCGGGCGGGAAGAGGTGCTAAAAAGAATCCTTCCCGCCTCCTCCGCTGGCAGGTTTTGAAGGGAGTTCAGTTATGAGACTATTAAAATGTTATTTTGATAATTAAGCCCACAGCTGTTCCGAGGGCGGCAGGGGCAGGCAGTGCGCAGGCAGCAGAAGGCACGGCACTCTCACAGGCTCCGGCAGAGGGGAAGCGGGCGGGGAGCACGCAGAGCGGGGATGGGCGCGGGCCGGGCGGCGCTGGCTGCAAGGCGGAGAGCACCGTCCCCAGGTCTGAGGATGCTGGGTGACCGAGGCGACAGTGGCTCCAGCAGCCTCCTCTCTGGGGCGGGGTGAGCTGCCCCCACAGGGGGATACCTGCCAGGATTCTGCACAGGCTCTCAGAGCAGTAGCTGACGGATCCCTGGAGCCACGGTTCTCCAGGTGGGGTCCCGGCACCAGCAGCGTCAGCGTCCCTGGGGAACGTGTTAGAAATGCAGATACTCGGCCCCACTGCAGACCTACGGAATCAGAAACTCTGGGAGTGAGGACAATCTGTGTTCTAATAGATTCCCCAACAGATTCTGATTTGCACTAAGGTTTAGGAACCGCTTTCCTTAAAGGTCGCCTGGCAAATGGGGCCCGGCTTGCTTGGTACAGTTTGGTTAGTAAGGTGTGGGTGAGGGCGTGGGGATGACCAGAGGCCTGCCACCTGTAGGCATCCCGGATCTCGTCCTATTTCTTCATTGTACTGGATGGCAAACAGAAGCCCAGAGAGGGGAAGAGGCTTGTCTAAGGTCACACAGCAAATCAGAGCCAAACTGGAATTAGTAATCAGCTAGCTGTCTTGATTGCAGATCTTTTGGTTAAACTATCTTTCTAAATGCAGAGGATAGGTGCTATGGTTTAAATGTGTCCCCCAGATTTCATGTGTTGGAAACTTAATCTCCAAATCCATAAACTGATTGGAGGTGGGGGCCTTTGGAAGGTAATTAGTATTAGATAAGGGCATCAGGGTGTGGCCCTGTGATGGCACCGATGGCTTTGTAAGAGGAGGGAGGGAGACCTGAGCGGACATGCACGTGCTTGTTGTCCTGCCATGTGGTGACCTCTGCCACGTTGTGACCTCTGCCACGTTGTGATGTAGGCAGAAGACACTCATCAGCTGTCAGTGCTTGCTCTTGGACTTCCCAGCCTCTAGAAACATGAGCTACATAAACTTCTTTTCTTTTTAAATTACACAGCCTGTGATGTTCTATTACAGCAACAGCAAATGGACTAAGGCACTGGGGCTGGGAGAGAAGAGGCTTCAGGAGGAAGTGATTAGGTAAGCCCAGGGGAGGCCCAGGGTTTGCACCCAGAATATTTACTGGGCGGGAGTCTCAACTGTCTCTAGTCATGTTCTGCTGGGAGTTTTTCCCGTCACACACAGCTGTCCAGCTACCTGTCCACCCGTCTACCCACGCACCCACCTGTCCGTCATGCCTCCATTCGCTCTGCTGCTCACTTCCACCTTCCGTCATCGTCCGCAGGTTCGTCGGTCCGTCCAATATTAATATCTGAGTGGCCGTGCACTTGCCCATCTGCTCACTCCCGCCCATCTGTCCATCTCCCCGTCTGCTAGTCAGCCCACCTTGCCTCTCTCCCGCCCTCCCTTACGAAGGGCCGGTGTGCACGCGGCATCGTGTGTCATTCTCACTGGGTAGGAACTTAAGCTGACCCTGGTCACGCGAGCTGGCCACGCTCTGTGCGATGTTGAGCCAGGACCATGACAGCAGTCGAGGCTGCCCTCAGCTCTGCCGGGCCCTCCTCTTCCGTCCTCCACTGCCATGTCCGTGTCCGGCGTGTGTCATGAGGAGGCCTCGTGCTCCCTTCCTTTGCGCTGCCTCCCCCTCCGTCCACACCTTCAGCACTGTCCCTCTGAGCTGTGGCGGGGGCCAACTCACGTGCTGTCATTCATGCCCTGGAAATGCAACCCTTGGTCTATCACCTCTCAAAGGACTACGGTGGCTCCTTGCTGCCTGCAGAACAAAGCCCATGGTTTTGCGCAGCCGTCTCATGCTCCATTCTTGCCCCAGTGTGCACGTATCAACGTTAGGACCCTCTGGTTCCCAACCTGTGCTCCAGCCCGAGTAGGTGATTGCTGTTTCCAGACTTTGTTTGCACTTTCTTTGGCTTCATGCTCTTTCACATGCTGTCTCCTGTCTGAATCACCTTCGCCCCATACTCCTCACTCTTCCCTGTTAAAGTCCTTCCTGCGCTCCACGGTCCTGCTCCAGCCTTCCCGGTCCCTTTACTCGTGAGATCTGCTCTTGTCTCCCACTGGGGTGGGACATCCCCTCTGCAGAACCCTGTGTGTCTCTCGTCCCACATCACATGTCTGGCTCTTTTTTGCAAGGCCCGTGTTCAAGGTTGATTGCAGGCAGCAGCAGGTCTATGTCCTCTCGACCACAGGGCACGCACAGTGCCTGCCACACAGCAGGTCCCCCTTCTGAAGTGGGCAAGTCCAGGGCTTAGTTTTATGTGCCTAAGATACATGTTATGAGGGAAAGACCTAGAAAGGCCTACTGGGGCCTAGCTGTCAGGTTAAATAAGACCTTAAATATTATTGCTTCCCCCTTGGTACACATGGCACCTGGCACTTAGTAGGTGCTCAGCAAATTTTTTAAAAATGGATGAATGAAAAGATTCACCCATTCCTTTACTGTTACTTGTAATTTTAAAATAAGCATGGAGCAAATAAAGCAAGAATAATATTAAAAATTGAAAAACCAACTTGCCCCATGAGGTTTGCAACTTGTTTTTGGGGTGACTTGTGGGTTCCAATGGGTAGGGGCCATGTTAGTCGTGTCTGAACCCCCAGTGCCTGGCTCAGAACATGCATCCTCTCTGCTCTTCTGGAATCCATCCTCCACCCCCACTGCTAATCTGTTATCTGTGGGGGACTTGGAGTGGCCTTCAGAATGTCTCCCCACCTCCCTCAGTCAGAGACCCTCAGTGCAGCCCAGAGGGCCCGGTACAGTGTCAGACCCCCACCCCTCACTCTGCATTCCAGCCAAGGCCTTTGCACGTGCTGGTCCCTCTGCTGGGTTCTCTGCCCATGCCGTGCGCTTGCTCTTCACAGCTCGGACGTGCTGAGATGTGTGCCCAGTGTCCTCATAGCGGGTGCCCCTTTCTGTACCCTCATGTGCGTCCCCTCCTCAGGTTGCAGTTCGGCAACACCGTGTGTGTCCAGTTGGTGAACATCTTCCTCCCCTGCTGGACTGTGAGCTCCCGGGGCGGGGGTGGAGGGCCGAACCACAAAGACCTGGGGCTTTGTACACAATAGCCTTTGATACATGTGTTTTGTGTGAATGAATAAATGGATTTAAAAAGATGCAGGGTAGGTACTTACTAAATGTTTATTGAATGGCTAAACGAACTGCACACAGTAGATGCCTAGCAAACGCTTGTTGAATGAACAAACAAGCAAATAGAGAAGGCTCAGCACCTTGTTGAAGAGCTCTGGCCGGTGGTGTTTCCAGTTAGGCCCCCTCCAGACCAGGAAGACTGTCCTTCCGTCCATCGAGCCCTCCTTCCCTTGCCCCGTGAGCTCAGGGGGGCTCTGCGTGGCCAGGCCTCTGTCCCTCCTGCCTGCCTCTCCCCTGGCGTGCATGCAGGAGCTGTGCGAGAGTGGCCGTGGGGGCCTGGAGACCACTGCTGACACAGCTGTGCTAGGGGTGGGGGGGAGGGGGTCTGGGTGGCCCCTGGTATCACAACTGGGGAGGGGGTCTGGGTGGCCCCTGGTATCACAACTGGGGAGGGGGTCTGGGTGGCCCCTGGTATCACAACTGTCTTTGCACTTGTATAATCCTCCGAAGCCGTCTGGTCCAGCCCTGATCTGAAAACATCTTCCAGAACATCTGTTTTCCTCCTCAATCGATACACTCCCCAAAGAGGGCCAACTTGCAAAATATGAGATATAACATCAAACATGCTATCTGAATTCAATTAAGTGATTTGGTTGGGGAAGAGTTTGTGGTAATTAAGCATACTGTTTTAGAGCAAACTGTAGCAAACTATTTCATTCTTCATTAACAGGCACCTCTCTTGACTCCGATGAGCTCAAAAAGAAGAGAGCGGAAGAATAAAAATTAAATAAATAACCCCCACTGAATATATAAATGAAGACAGCCTGATTTACTAGCACCATTATGGGCTTTGATTTTTAACTCTCTGGTGCTCTTGTGACCATGGCGAAGCCACTTAACCTCTCTGAGCCTCAGCCTTCTTCTCTGTAAATTGGGGATAACACCCATCTCACAGGGTTGCTGTGAGGATGAAATGAGATCACGAACAAAAGAGCCTGGTACAGTTCCAGGCACACAGTGGGCCTTCCCTAAAGGGTCACTATGCACAGAGGTATAATGAGGCTGGGTAATTTATACTCCGTCAGTCAGGCCTGGATTAGAAGTCCTTTTTCTACCAACGTGGGCCTGAAATGCATCTCAGAGTGTTCTTCCTTCCTGTCATATTCGCAAGTTTCTATCAG
The DNA here is from genome assembly GCA_963575035.1 of Avahi laniger. Taxonomy (NCBI): domain Eukaryota; kingdom Metazoa; phylum Chordata; class Mammalia; order Primates; family Indriidae; genus Avahi; species Avahi laniger. The sequence continues at coordinate 26,049 of CAUYSK010030089.1, forward strand.
GGATGAGCCTCCTGTTTTGTTTCTGTCACCCACAACCTGTGACCCAAGCAGGCAGGCCCGTGGGGACGAGGCGGGACACAGACGCTGGTGTCAGGTGGCCGCCGTCAGACGCTGGTTTACCGCAGCAGCTCTGGATTCCCTGGCAAGTTGCTACACTCCTCGCTGCGTCAGTTTCCTCCTCTGTAGAATGGGGCTGTTGCTAATTATTACTGACTTCCGGGACTGTCGTGAGGATTAAACGAGTTTAATAAATGGAAAGCACTTAAATAGCGCTTGACACGTAGTAGGCTCCCAATATGTGTCAAGTTTTGTTACTCGTTTATCTACGGAATGGCTCATTTAAGCTACCAGTTGTTTCCTCTGGGCACCTCACGACTTGGCTGGGGGCACACGCTGGCCCCACGATGACAGCAGTTGCCATTTGTCAAGTGCTACCACGTGTCAGCAGAAGGCCCAGCGGAGGCGCTTGCTGTCCATTTTCCATGGCTGTTGCAACAAGCCTGCTGTTACATTCATCTTCCAGGGGAGGAAACTGAGGCTCTTAAAGTGACCCAGCAGAGGCCATATGGGCAGCTAGGAAGCTGCAGGCTGGGATTCGTACCCAGGCTCGTGGGACTCCAAAGCTCCTCGCTTTCCACGTTGCCACCTGCCACCCCTTGCCCTTACTGGACGTCTGTGCTGTGCAGACCACTGTCATATCTGCCGTCTCACTGGACTGTCCACAGGTCTTAGGGGCTCTGTGTGTTGGGTTCGGCTGAGCAGTCTGACCCGTAGCAGTGCCCTTCTCCAGGGAGTCCATAAGAAGCTCATTCCGGGTTGGGCGGGGTGACAGGTCGAGCTAATCCGTCCTGGGAGATGGGAGCTGGTTAGAAGGTTTTTATCATCCAGGCAGGAAGAGATGGGGCTGGAAGGAAGATGACGGTAGCAGAGTGGAGAGCGGTGGGCGGCCCCCGGAGACGACATGATCGGTCACCAGCCAGCATGTACAGTAGGTGCTGGAGTTGTTCCTGAGAGGGATGGTGTTCTGGGAAAACTTCTGGAAAGGGCTGGTGGGGTCTCATCTGGCTCCTGAAGGAGTGATGGGGCTTTTCAGACTGTGGGGACAGGGAGGGTAAAGGTGTGGAGGTCGGAAGGCCCTGTGACCAGCCATGGGGACCGGGGAGGAAGGTGTGATGAGGTCCCTGCCTTCAAGGAGCTCTCCGTGTGTTTGGGACAAGAGGCCTGTGGCCCGTGGTTGCTCAAGCAGCGGGACAGCCCACAGCAGCCATTCCACCGATGTGAGTGGGCTGTGAGTTCCAGTGCTCAGGGGAGGCTGCCAGGGGTGGACGGGGCTGAGGTGGATGGGGAGGATCTGCCTAAGCAGGGAGCATTTGTCATTCACTCGTGCATCTGTTCAGACCCTCGCTGTACTAAACGCTGTGGCGCGGGAGAGCGGCGGAGAAAGACAGAGGGACAGTAAGGGACAAACCGGAGTGGAAGGTGCGAAGGAACGGCAGTGGCCAGGCTCTCCCGAGTTGCAAGAGCCGGAACTTGCCCCAGACGGCTCACTCGCCCTGAAACTGGTTGTCAGGACCTGGCTTCTCTCTCTCTCTGGCTCTCGGTCCTGCTTTTCCCTATTAGCCTCCCTCCAGCCACAGCCCGCCCAGAGGGCAGGACCACATCCGCCAGCTGGCAACCCAGGGCAGGAGAGGATTTTCAACCCCACAGCACCAGAAAAGTCTTACGGTTGGCTCTGATTGGCTAGGCATGATCACATGTTCATCCCTGAACCAATCACGGTGTCTTCCAGAGCCACGGAATACACTGATTGGCCAGGCTTAAGTCACATGCTCACCTGTGTCTTTCGGGGGCGGGATCTGATCATTCTCTCTTGGAGGGTTCCCAAAAGCCGCCTGGGTTGTTGTTCCCAGAAAGGAGGGAGCGTGGATGCTGGCGGGAATAAAACCAAAGTCTACTTGAGGAGTAAAGGCCCCTCTCCCCTGCGGGACAGGAGCAATGGGAGCTGGGTCTGACGTGTCAAGGGGTGTCAGGAGCTGGCAGTCCGCAGAGGGGTGTCGGGGGGTCAGGAGCTGCCGTCTGCAGGGGGGTATCAAGGAGGGTCAGCAGCTGGCCGTCTGCAGACCGGTGGAAGGAGGGTCTTCTGGGCCAGGAAGTGCGGAACCATGGCGGGGGCCACGTGGGCAAAGGGACCCTGCCCTCTCCCGACATCTCGCACTTCATTCCTTTGCATCCTCCCGGACTGGGCTGGGCTCTTTCCCTCTCCCCATGCGTGCATTCCAGGGCGGGAACGGGGCTTCCGTGCAAGGCTGCATGCGGTCTGGGCGCCGGCTGGCAAGGTGAGCAGGTGACTGGGATGGCAGGGCTGCCTCTGGCTGGGAGAACTTTTTCTTTTGAACTCTCCTGGGGGTCTCTCTGCCTGGCTCTGTCTGGGCAGTGTGTGGTATTTTCTGGACAGAAACCCAAAGCTCATTCCTGTGTCAGTGCTGTGGAACTATTTGTTGGCACCATGGGGGGATGGCTCTGGCAGCTTTGTCCCTCCTTTTTGTCCCTGGAGGCAGACAGGCTGGTTCGGGAAATGAAAGGATCAGGTAATGCCGTCCTGGGTCACATCAAAGCCAGCTACAGCCAGGTGAGCTACCTTATCACAGCTTCCCCGGGAAGGAGGTTCAAGTTGTCCGGGGCCCTGGCCCCAGCCTCAACCCTGCTTGCAACTTGCTTTGTGATCTTGGGCAAGTCTCCTTTCATTTCTGTGCCTCAGTTTCCCCATTCGTCCACACAGGAACACAAATATTTTGCAAAGGCTAGAGCTTCATACTTGAGTGATGCCGTCAGCTTTGGTCTTATCCCTTTCCATCCCTGGAGCCCTCTGAACACCCTGTGAGTCCCGGTGAGGTGACTCCGTCCCACCCCTCGTCTGTGCCATGTTGCAGCTGGCAGCCTCATTTTAGGACTAACACCTCTCCCCGCTAGGAGCATCGCTGTGAGTTTTGTGGACCGGCTGCCCCCTCTCAAGGTTGCCGCTTCCCCCCAGCACGAGTATCCCCCCTCACCTCCTCTGCCTTCCGAGGTGAAGCTTGGCACTGCCACCGCCTCCCGGCGCTGGCCGCCGAGCCATTAGCCTCACTTCTCACTGGCTGCGCCTCAGCACAGTAATCATTTTCAGATTTACAAGCATTAAATATTTTAATTTAATGCCTTGGCTCTCTTGTAATTCATGCACTTAATTATATGATAATTACTCAAATGAAAGAGATACAGCTGCTGCCGTATCAATTCTAAGGGAAGATCGGATTTTTGAGTTGGACTGATTTTGGGAGGTGCCCCTGCCCTTTACCCTCCCTCTCCCCATGCCCTGCCCCTTTTCTTTGGGCCACATGGTCTATAGCAGCCCCTCCTCCCCTGACCAGTGCTGGGGCTGGGCTGGGCGTCTAGGCAGTCTGCACCCATCTGCTCCTGGAACAGGGTGTGGGTCCTGCCCAGCCAGGGGACCAGACTCTTGTGGGTGCTGCCCTGAGAACAGAGACGTCTAATGGCCAGTGGGCAGGATGGGAGGGCCGTTGGCCCTCCTCGGGTGCTAGCAGAGTAAGGATCCTCCCTGGGAGCAGAGGAGGCTGTTTGGGGGCCCCTGGGCTGGTGGAGAAGCCAGGAAGCCTGGTCCTCCTTTGGCGATGGATGCCTGGGAGGGACGGAGTTGACTTTCCTCTGCGTATCTGCACTGAAAGTGGAGCTAGACCGGGCGTCCTGGCGCCGACCGCCCAGGAGTTCACAAAGACGGACTAGGGGTGGGGGATGGATGGAACTTCGTGGTGGGAGCACCTTCCTCGTTCTGTCACCTCCCCTGCCCCAGCTTTCTCCTCTCCTCACCCCACCCCTTCCTACCCTCTCTCCATCTATCCTTACCTTTTCCTTTTTTTTTCCTACTTTTTTTCCTTTTTTCTCCCTACTTTTTTTCCTTTTTTCTCATTCCTTGTTGACATCCAAAATTGTGTCTAATGCCTGAAGGGTGCTGGCTGTTGTGCCAGAGGTGTGACTGTCAATATTTGGCAAGGTGTCAACCCTCCTCCGCCCCACTGCGTTCGCGGAGCCTGCTGGGGCTGATATGATGAGTGGGTGACCCCTTGCAGCCGATGGCGCCGGCAGATTTGAGACTCGGGGTGTTGCCTTGGGCCAGGCCGTCCTTGGTTCTGGGGATGGGGGCACATAGGGGGCCTCCGCCAACCTGAGCATGCTTCCTTGGGGGGAATGTCACCCTCCTCTTGTGAAGAATCAAAGAGAAGCGTCAGAGGACTCCCGGGGCAAAGCCCTGCTTAGATGGGCCCACGGTGCGGTGCTCTGGACTCAGCTTGTGGAGAAGCATCTTGGCTTCCCTTGGGGCAAGAAGGTGAGTTAGGAGGGCGAAATGTCCAAGCCTATAATGTTTTGACGCTTCTGAGTTTCCTGATTTTTTGGGTGGGGAACCTCCAGGTGCGAGGGAAGCCCTGGGCCACTCTGGGCCGGCACCTTTCCGAGGCGTGGGCAAGCTGGGCAGCGCGTTTCTGCTGAAGCGCACGTTTGCACTGAAAAGGGTTACAAACGGTTCGCCCCGTATGCAGACAATTTTCAGCTAGCTTACAGCAGCTGCGGCGCCGTGCTGATAGATTAAAAGCAGCAACCAGCCCCAGAATGAAGTGTATTAGAACCCCTGCCGGGTCGAGCTGGGGAGAGGCCCACACAGCTGTCATCTAGGCCAAGTTTCCAACCGAAACCTCAAGAACAGGATGGAACTCTGAGAAAAGTTAGCTTTCTAAATGAGGTGGCCGGCTGTTAATGAGGAGAGTGGGGACAGGGGCCAGTGGCATGCCGGGGCTTTAGAAGAGGAGGAGGAGGAGGCAGAGTTTGGTGGGGGCGTCCAGCCCAGACCAGGAACTTTGTGCAGGACCCTGACTCCTAGGGCCAGGGAACAAAGAGGCTGCTGCAAGCGGGGACCCCATGGCGGGCACAGTGTCCCCCCCGGGCCTTGCTCCTGACAGCTGCCTTCAGAGACGGGTGTTTGCACGTCACTTCCAGAGGGTCCCAAGAGCTCAGTGCCACCGCACCACACCCAGGCCTCCCTGGCTGGGTGGAGGGTGGCTCTTGGATTCAGGGAGCTGCACAGATCTACCTTTGCCCAGGAAAATTTTGCTGTCAGAGCAACCTGCCACCAGCCGGCCTTGGTGTTTTCCTGGCTGCAACGTGGAGGCCTTTTTCGTTTTGGTTTTGAGATCTTTAAGGGATATCTTCTCTCGTGATGAGAAAGGCTCTTGGCAGGGGTCTGGTTCTGGCCCCTGAGTCTGACTCAAGGCTAGCGAGGAGGTGCTTTCTGTTGTCACAGATGCCATTTGAGAGCCTGTCTAGAATGCCCCCATTCTTAGAAAAATCAGAATGCCAAGGGAGAGATCTGGGTGTATTCTTTTTTTAATTTTTTTGCATATGTCCTTATTTTTGCATAAAGCAAAATGCTTCCCATTGGAAGGGCCAGGTGAAAAAAGAAAGAGGAATAAATCCAACTAAACTACCGTTATGAATATAAATAGTACAGCATCCGGCCATAATTCCACTGCAGTGGTGTGTGTGGTGCATCTACAGCGAATCCATCCATTGTGCAATTTGTCGTATCCTCACTTGGGCAGGTCATAGGTCACGCGTGTGGGAGCTTGTGTAGTATGAAGTGCACTTGGTTATAGAGGAAACACGGACCCAGGCGAAGAGTTTGCTGTTACCATACTCAACGGGGGCGGTCTTATGTTGGGAAGAGGGCTGGTTTGCAGAGGCGCTGGGCATGCCCTCTGCCCATCGGACGGTGAGAAGCGAGCTCGGCCCCTTGGCGGCTTGATCAGAGGCTCATGAGCAGATGCGGAACGGTGGCGTCTTTGCTGATGTGCAGTCAGGTTTCAGGTGTTTTCTTGGATCCCCGAGCTGGCCACGCCAGTGGGATGGGTGTGTTCCAGTGCCAGGCTGGGGTAGGGTGGTGGCAAGGCAGGGGTGCAGGCAGGTGCCACTGGCCTGGTCCCGGGGTGTGGTTGGGAGAGGGGCATGCAGGTCTAGAGGCCAAGGACGTGGCTCTGGGAGGCAGAGCGCCTTGGTTTGAGTCCAGGCTCTGTCCTTTGTTTACTGCATGACCTTGGGTGGCTTTTTGACCTCCCTGTGCCCCACTTTCTTCGTCTGCAGAATAAGGGTAATGATAGCATCTCTCTCAGAAGGTTGCTGCGAAGGTTAAATGAGATGACACGTGTCCTAGTCCTTTCATGTTGCTGTGAAAGAATGCCTGGGGCTGGATGATTTATAAAGGCAAGAGGTTTATTTGACTCACGGTTCTGTAGGCTGTACAAGAAGCGTGTGTCTGCATCTCGGGAGGGCCACAGGCTGCCTCCGCTCATGGCAGAAGGGCAGCAGGCATGTGGTGCAGAGAGCACGTGGTGAGAGAGGAAGTGGGGTGGTGCTTGGCTCTTCTCAACAACCAGCTCTCACGGGAACTGACAGCGCAGAACTCACTGCCCAGCCACCCACCCACCAGGGAGGACATTAATCTGTGCATGAGGGAGCCACCCGCATGGCCCAAACACCTCCCACTAGACCCCACCTCCCAACACTACCACACTGGGGATTAAATTTCAACATGAGCTCTAGAGGGGTCCGACATCCAAACTATAGCAGCATGTGAAATATATTGTAAGTATCCAATGAATGTTAGCAATTTGGTCAAATTCTTCTTTAATCTAGAGTAGTTTGATAGTAATCCTAAAACCTCAAGTCATCTAGTCTGACCCTAGAATCCATTCTCATGTCTTTTCCACAAATACCTTTCTTTGAATGCCTCCTGTGATGGGGAACTCACTCCTAGGCTGCCATCACAATCAATCAGACAGCTTTTTTGGATCTCATTTCTAAAGTCTGTACTTTTTTGGTGGCTGTCACCTGACTTCCTCTTCAGTGTAGAGTCCCAAGAACAGTCAATAGCTGCCACCCATTGGATGCTTCCCAGGCCTGGCACTACGCCAAGCACTTAATGTAGATTTTCTCATTCATCCTCCCAAGTCTTAAGGGACACTTGCGATTTTACCTCCATTTTACAGATGGGGAAACAGGGTTAGAGGGTTGATCGTTTAAGGGTGACACAGATACAGGTGTGCTGGCTGGAACTGAGATCCGTCTGAGGCCAAGACCCACGTTCCTAAATATCATCATTTCTAAGGGAGCTGAGAACCAACCAGACAAGTCTCTGGTCTTTTCCCTTGCTTTTCGCCTCCCAATTCCAGTCAGTCCACTGTCCCATAAATAGTTTCTTCCCATTGTTTTACTTGCATGATTTGGGGAGAACGTATAAGGACGTTACCTTTGGCAAGATGTTACATATCCAGTTTCTCGCAGCACCATTAAACTAGGAGGATAAATTCTGTCTGCAGGAGACAGAAACCACTCACCAATGTTGTATGGTTCCCTAAATTAATAAAAGTAATAATCTGATAAACTGGTTATTGTAATTTATCCCCATAAAGCAGAACATGTGCCTGAATTGTCATTTGGGCCTCAAACCAGTAGAAAATAGTCAGCAATTACCAGAGGCTCAGCGAGCGGGGCCTCTGCAATCCTGTGGTCTTCAAATTAGGAGAAATAATGAATGTATCCAGAACACATCCATTTTCAGCAAGTGCTGCATGGATTATAAAATTTATTATCAATAAAATTATTCATTTGTGCTTTATACTGCACTTAATGCACCTGAAGTGAGAAATTAGAAGTGTGTTTAATTCTGGAGCTGGAAGAAAATACAAGTGCAGCAAATTTGCAGTAATAGGAGAAAGTTAATGCCCGGCAAGAAATGAGTCAATTTAGCTATTGCTTTTATGTTTTGGAAAAGCAGGTTGGTTTTTCCTTTTTATGACAAAAGCATATAAATTCCCTTAGATCACTGATTCTAGTACTGCTTTCAAAGAATATTTAAAGAGAAGTTATGAATTAGGGGGAACATATAAATGTGAACAGTGTGTGCATGTAATCTCTACATATACACATGTATGTGTATGTATCTATATATCCCTCTATATATCTGTGCACGCACACACACACAGAATGATGTAGTAAACATAGTAGTGTAGTGATGTAGTTGGTAAATATTTAACAACTTGCTGTATGAGAAAAAAAGAATTCTGACTTGTAGCATTTGCCAATTTCCGTGGTGTAAATACTTCCACCATGGCCGATTTCAGGCTACCAGTATGATTTCACTGAACCCGGAGTTGGGAGGAGAAGCCCACGATTGGCTCTCAGAAGTCAGTATGAGCTGGCTCCAGCACACCACTGTTCTATACATGCACACGTATGTGCATACAGACACGTCCATGTTATATCCATGGCTTAAGGAAAGACGAAAAGAAGATATAAATGATATAAACGATAACCATCAGTTTGAGCCTGAGTGTCATCTCTGTGTTTTTCCTAAATGTCAACCTCCTTTGGTGAATTTGCATGTATATTTTATTCAAGTAAAGAGCAGCCTTCTCCCCCAGAAATAAGGTGACTTTATTTTCATTAAATTCCATGCGCGAGAGGAAAAAAGAAAAGAAGAAAAGAGAAGGTGAAGAAGGAGGGAGGAGTCCAGCTCGGCCTTGCATCAGCAACACGGGCTTGTCTCCCGCGGGCTCTGTGGACGCGCCTCGGTTTTTATCCAGCCATTGTTCTTTTTACACCGAGTTTGCACACTGGCGTGTCTGGGGAATTTCAGCAGCTGGAATATACATGAAAAGAGCTCCGTTCCACTTTCATAGGGTCCCTGGACGGCTTGGACGAGGCCTCAAGGCCCCATGGTAGAGCGGGCGCCGCATTCGTATTCCTTCCCTCCGCCGCACACGATCTCGCGGAGCCCAGACCAATCGAAGACTTGACAGTGAGCCTTTTGATTTTGCGGGGAAACCTTCGTCACGCTGTGAGAGGGAAGGGAATATAGCCCAAACTGGACTTCATACTGTGGCAAGCTCGAAATCCCAGCCCCACCGCAGAGCCGGCTGATTGGAATAGTTGGAAACTGTGTCCGGGAATTCGACTGCGAGAACTTGGCTCACAGCAACTTCTGCCTTTTTGAAAGAAAAATTGTCAACTGGGAGAGCCACTTGGGGCCTGGGTTTAATCTGTCCAGGCAGTAAAGATTCATGGAAATGACTCGCCAAGTTTCTTCTCCTGCCTACATGGGGACTCCAGTGGCGGGGAGAAGCAGGCTTGCTGGCTCCGGGTGACAGCTGTCGTCACTGCCACAATCATGGCACTGTCACCGGCTTCGACGCTATTGCTGTTCTGTTAATCGCCAACCTGCTGCTTGTGAGATAGCAGAGTCAGAGGTGCAAACGAAGCCACACAGAGCATGTGCTCTGCTAGGTACCCTGGTCTCAGGCTTCTGTGATAGCAGAGCCATTTTCCGGGTGCACCTTTCACCCTGGCAAAATCACCATGACATTTAGGCAGCCAGAGACCAAAGAGAGGCTAACGCTGAAATCGTGGATGTACACTTGGCGAATCTGCAAGCCGTGGTGCTGTCCTGCCTCTCCTGGGAGGACGTCTGTGCCCATTTACCTGGGACATGCCTTGATTTCACTCTGTTTTGCTTGAAAATGGTAGTGAATGAGGGACCCTGCTGTGAAGTGCCCACGAAATCCAAGATCCGAGCGCCATTGCCCAGAGGCGCCCTGGTGATTCTAATCGCAGTGCACCGTGATTCAAATGCACAAAACATGGGGCTCAGCAGAGGTCAACAGAGCCGGGAGTCCTGAGCAGACCATCCGTAGGAAAACACGTCATCGTCAACTCTTTCTCCTTGACAAGGTTGTTCAGTCCTAGCCTTTTCGGTGGGGGAAGATTCATGCTCTTGGGAGAGATACAGGTCAGTGCTGTTGAGATAGGACTGGGTCCAGCCGCTCTTTCTGGAACCAGGAGGGCCTGGAGCTGTTTCTTCACGAATAGACCGAGCCAGGGAGGATGTTCCCCGGGGCCTCCTAGAAAGATTAGGGGACTCTCCAGCCACTGACCCCAGGCTGGTGCTCCAGGCTGGTACACCATCCTGATTACCAGGGAAGGCTTTTCTTCTCTTTTTTCCTTGTATTTCCCATGTTCTATTCTGTCCCCTGACATTGCCCCCTGCCCCCCAACCCAGACCCTCTCCAATACAACCCAGTTTTCTCAGGGGACCTGACACAGCGTGGCCATTTGTGCTGAGTAGGGAAGAACAAAGCAGAAAGTGGAAATAGCCCACAGGTTGAGCCCTGGCTTTGCCTCTTTTGTGTGGCAAGGCCACAGATAAGTCAGTAGGCCTCTCTGGGCCTCAATTTCCCTATCTGTGAGAGGGAATGCACTCCCCACCCCAAACATGCACCCGCGTTTCAGAGTGGCGCTTAGGAGGTGAGGGGCACAGGGAATGAAGAGAAAGAGGAAGGGGCAGGTAGACCTCCAGAATCATACAGGGTAACTGACCCCGGCCACCCCAGGGTCAGCCTGGGCCAGGAGTGGGGATCCCAGGGCCGAGCTCTCGTCCCTCCTCAGGAGCTCAGGACTTGCCCCCACCTTGGATAGTCCTTGCCTATGAGACCCACTTTCCAAGTGGTCCTGATGTCACTGCTGTGCCCTGCCAAGTGGGTCCTCCTTCCTCACTGTCAGATACACCTTGGTGCTCCCTGATGCCAAGACTATTCGGGGAAGGGCAGGAACCTAGTAATTTCTCAGTGGGAAAGTGTTGTAAAAATAAATGTCTTCTGGAGGTTGAAAGGTTGTCACATACACACTGAGCCTAATTGGGTCCTCAAAATGTGCAATTCCTGCTGATCTTTGTGGAAGATGTGGATGTGGGATACGTGTGCATGTATGTGTGCGTGCGCGCATGTGTACACGTGTGTATGCGTGTGTACATGTATGAATTCCCAGGCAAAATTGGCCAAGATGCTAGCTTTTGAGCTGTGTAGATGTGTCTGTCTTCACATGTGCCTGGCTCCGTTGATGGGTCTGCTACCAAGCAAAGGACATGACGTCCCCTGCACATGGGGCAGGGTCCCCTCGGACCACTTCTGGGCCAGCTCCTCTTAACCTGGATCACCTTGGAGGTGCAAAGTGACCCAGACCCGGGGCAAGGACTTTTGCCTGTCCAGCCCAGAGCAATGACCCTCTTTTGTGCCATGGAACTCCCCTCCAGCCCAAGTGGACATCATAATACTAGCTAATGCTCCCTGGGTGCTGGCGTGCCGAGCACGGTTGAAGTGCTTTACATCTGTTAATTAACTCAGTGAAATCACCCCTTCACCCGTGCCGAGGTTGCAAGGACCACGTGCAGTGTACCCGTGAACTTTGCCACTATCGCAGGGTCTGGGTCCCTACTGTGTCCATCCGTGGGCCCAGGTGAGGGACGCCTTCCCTGGAGCGTTGATTTCAAGAACCGTCCTTGCCTTTACTGCAGGCAAAACTGGCCTTAGAACCCCTCCCCTCCACCACTGCGGGATGACGCTGTAGCTCCGCCCGGCCACGCATTTGCTCTCTGTGACCAGATGCACGTCCCTCCCCTCCGGGGGCCGTTTCCCCGTTTGAGGATCGGCTCCCCCGGAGCCTCCCTCTCCTGTGTGCCTCGCCCAGGTGCCCAGGCCCGGGGCCCTTGCTCAGATCCAGCCTCCAGCCCCTGGCCCATCAGTTTGTTGCAGGGTGGGCCCCTGCCCTGTCTGGGTGGACGTGGAGGCTGGAGCTGAGGGGGCTCAGCTTGGAGCCCCTTCCCTCCTGGCCCTTTCCCGGGACTCCCACTTGCCCGCCTCCGTTTGTTCCCCTGGTGGATGGGAGGCCTTCTGACATCTGTTTGGCCTTCATGGGAGGCGAGTTTCTGCATCTTGGTGAGTCCATCGCTGGGCCTTCAGGTCTGGTTCCCACCCAGACTGCCTGACGGCTCTTCCAGCCCTGGCCCGGAGGTTGCCTCGCTGCCTTAGGTTGATGAGCATTCCATTCTCTTCCCGGGGCCAGCCGCCTGGCCCTCCAGTCACGCCACCCTCTGCCACCCAAGTGCCTGTGTGCCCACTGCCAGGCCGTGGGGTCAGAGGGTGAGCGCACTGCCCCAGCGCCACCCGCCCCCGGGATGCCCTCCTCCTCTTTCCGCCCAGCCTACAGCCCTCTCCGCTGTGGCTGGGTTGTTTGTTCAGCCAAGACAGCCAACCCGGGAGGAGGAGCTGCAGTGTCTGGCCCCTGTTCCTCCTGCCAGGCGCTCATTTGTATGCAGAAGGGATTAGGTGGAATTTACCGTGGCCTCACCCAGGGGAGCTGCTCGCGCCCTAGGAATACTCTCGGATGGCGGCGTGCAGTTGGTAAGATTAGAACAGCCCCTTCTGCCGCCCTGCACGCCCTGGTCACTCTCCAGGCCGCCAACATCGAAATCATTTTCATTTATAACCTTTTTGATCATCCAGCCTCAAAGAGGGCCCGCCTTGTGTGACAGCGGGCACCAAAATGGCCCAATTATTTGGAAGAGGAGGGAGCAGCTGAAAACAGTCAGATGTGAGAGACAGGGCACTCGATCTGGGCTCGTGGCTTTCTTCCTGCCTTCTCCCACCAATATTTTTACAGCTGTTGACATATATTGAGTTACATGTGCCTGGGCTGGATCCCCGCGGTACCGTTTCAAAGATCTGTTCACCATAAAGTGTGCTGTTCTCAAGTAAATGACTGACTTCAAGAAAGCACAGTAGTTTAAATGTTACTATAAATACAGGAGCTAAGACATTTTAATTATAATTTTTGAGTTATACAGTGTTCTGTAAGTACACCACGCATTTACAAAAGAATTTGTGTTGAGCTTCAAGACACTGTGCTCTCTTGTGGATAAAGAAGTAACTGCAGGTGGCTGATTCTGCAACCTGGTGGCTGGACTCTGGTTTACTTTCCGAGAGGAGAGGGTGGCTGTGGAGTCTGGGGGCGGGTCTCAGTTTGGGACGTTGGAATCAATTCCACACGTATTCATCGAGCTCCGCTATGCGCAGAGTACGGAGCTGGGCTGTGGGCACTTCGGAGTTGAAGGGGCGCGAGCTCCTCTCACGTGTGGAGTCCCGTGGGGGGTGCAGCCAGCAAATCCATGCGACAGGTGCTGGAATGGAAAAATACTTACGGGAGCGCAGAGAAGGGGCACTCACCCCTGCCAAGGCAAGGGCAGGACTTGGGAGGAGAGGGGACCCTTCTGCTCTGATCTGAAGGGTGTTAGGAGCCACGGGGTGTTTGGAAGTGGACAAAACCCAAGCCAGTCTTCGGCGTGACAGGAGACATTCCGAGCAAGCCGCGCTGGCGGCCGCCTCTGTCCGTGGCGTGCCTTCTCCCTGACGCCCTTCAAGCCGCACCACCCACAGTTGGAGAGCTCCCAGGGCAGGGAGAGGCCAGTGACCCAGTGGGCTTGAAAACTCTGCCCTTTCTCAGGTCAGGTGGAAATAATTCCTAGGTCAGATGCGAGGGAAGCCCGTCTGTGGCACTCACGTTATTATAGTTTGGACGGGAGCAGCCTTTTGGGTCACCTCCTTGTGAATGCTCCAGTGCCGAGGCGCTGGGTTAAGGACAGGAGGAACACCCGGACCGGCGCATGCCTATAATCCATCTGACATCTGCCCATCCGTCTGTCTGTCCATCACGCATCAATGTATCTTCCACCTGTTCACCCTCCACCCATCCATTTCTCGTGTATCCACCCGCGTGTCCGTCCATACAGCTGCCCACCCACTCATGCAGCTGCCTGTCCATCTACCATCCATCTTTCCATCCGCCGTCTGTCCAGCCATCTATCCACTTACAATCCAAAAGACATTATAGCGTAGGGATTAAAAGCGAGGATTGTGCACTCAGATTTCTTGAATCCAAATCCTACCTCTATCACTTACTAGCTTTATGTCCTGGGAAAGCTACCTAAAGCGTGTGTTAACCCTTTCCATCTATAAAATGGGGTGGGGAGAGACTCAGAGGAAAACAAAAGCTAAAAATTAAACGGGAGACGACACGGGCTGGCACAGTGCCTGGCACAGGGAAAGGGCTGTTCGCCAAGTGGCCTTGTGTGCTGACGCTGTCCTGCGCAGTCCGAACTGAACTGAGGTACTCAGCGCTCCAGGCGCAGCTACAGAGGTTCCTCCTGGGCTGTTTCCTCGTGCCAAAGACTCGGATTGGAGGGACCTGCTGATACGGGCGTTAAGGACCGTTAAGGAATGACCAGTGCATTTTGCTTTTATTACTGTTTTGGGGAAACGTTCCTTGTTTCTTACGGAGGCATGTTTGATATGTGTCCATAAGGTCTCTTCGATTTTTTTAACACTTAATTTTGAAATAAACACATGAAATACCAAAGAAAATGACATTCCTTGGTGAGTCGTCTAGATCCCAGTGTCCATCCTGACAAAGTGTTCTTCCTGCAGAGTCTCAGCGCCACTTACATCCTAACTCACTCATTCTGCAGCTCTAGTCTCACATATTTCTTCAGCCTACATGTGTTGAGCGCCAGCTGTGTACCAGGCGCTGTGCCTGGTACTTTTTTCCTGAAGGTCTCATGTCGAATTTACATCTCTGGAGGGAAATAGACCAAAATCTTGATGGTGGGTTCTGTGAGGGTTAGAGTTGAGGGTGATCGTTTTCACTTTTTGTGTTTTGCAAATTTCCTACAACGATCGTGCAATGCTTTCATGTCATTAGAAAAGCCAGCTAAAACAACCCAGCAAGATCAGAGTCCCCGACCTCACAGAACTGACAGTCAGGCAGGGACACCACCGCTGACGGTGGCCAAAGTGTTAGTGTAGGATTGTGTTAATGCAACGAATCTCTGAAAACACATGGAAAACACCCAGTCAGCATCGTCTGAGTGGCTGACACTGGAGACACCTTGGCGCCCACCGCCCACGCCTTGCCGATTCTCGGCTCTTAGAACACCCATCCAAACCGTTTGGCCTGGACATGGTAGGGAGACGACAAACCGGGAAGCAGCTGGGATTTGGAGAGCCCTGTCCTCAGTCATCCATTTGGGGACCTAGGATGGCATGGCCACCAAGGTGGGCTGCGGAGGAGCCACCCAGTGGGTAGGAGCCGGCGCTTGTTCTTAGCTCACACGCTGCCTGTCTTGCTGTGCTTGGCGTTGCCACCTGAAGATCTAGGAGTGGGGGCGGGAGGAAGTGTCAGACTCCTTGTCCGTTCACTGAGGACGTGGAGTCAGGAGCTGTGGCCTCAGGTTGGGATCTGTGAAGTTGGGAGCCGGATAGGACAGTCTTTGACTCTCCCTGCAGCACGGATGTGTCATAATCTGAGTCCTCCTAGAGTCAGTGTTGGGAGAGAAAAGAGATCATTGTTCCTGGGGGGGTCCATCAAGCCCAGAAGGGGAATGGGTGCAGGAAGTAGGGGTCCGTGGAAGGGTTGGGGGCCCCCTGCCTCCAAGCCGGGACTGGACTCAGAGACTTCGCTCTTCCCTGTTGCTGATTTGGTTAGAAAAAGTTAGAAAAGTGTCTTGGAAACAGGGGAGCCATGAAAAGGCTTAAAACTGTCAGTTGATCTACTGCGAGTGGTTGTTACTAAGAAATACATGTAAAGTTGTAGTGTTGTATTACCATATGTTTGTATTTTTAGTCACGACCATAATATTGAAACTGCTGTAATTATTGAGACTTGATACTGTGCCGGACACCGCAGATCCCCCTTCTCGCCCTGTAACGTCCCTGCGAGGTAAGGCCAGCGTTGCTGTGTCTGGTTCCGGTGCCTTTGTGGGGATTTGAACCCAGCTTTTAGAGCCTGCGCTGCTTCTGTTGGGTCTTAATGCCTACTGAAAGCATGCTTGATTTTTTTAAATTAATTTTTGATTCTCACAACAATCCCAGAAGAAAGATGAGGCCTCTTTTATATACCCATTTTACAACTAAGAGTGCCCTGCCGGTACCCCAGGTGCTGGGCCTTCTGTTTGCCTGGGCTTGCCGTCGACGCTGCCGTCGGGGCAGAGTGGGTCCGGGAGGTGTCGGGGACATGGGTCTCTCCTACATCCCCCTGGAGGGGTCAGGGCCGCGGGGCAGCACCGCCGTTTCTCCTGCTTGCCTTGTGGGATCTTGGCCTGCCTCTGAGCGGGAGCCCGCGAGCTGCCTTCCATTACCCAGAACACGGCGTGCAGTTTTCGCTTTTTGCTTCCTGCCCTTCCTGAATGACACACTTGCACTTGTCCCTTTGGTTTAGCCAGAAACCGAAAGTGTGTCTTCTCAAATGCAGACTGACGTGCTTCTTTTATAAATTCTCAGGCATTACTATTGATTTTTGGCTGAGGATTTCGAAATCCTATCTCTAGGACTCATGAGATTTCCCTGCTGCAGTAATAATGCATTGTCATTCTTAATATCTCCAATCTCTGACACAATATTCATAGCAAGCTGCTGAGGAGTGGCGTCAGCACAGCCTTGGGGACAGCGCCTGGGCACGGCGCGGCTGGCTCTGTCGGCTGTGCCAGCCCCTGCCCCCTCCGGCCTGTCTTCTCACCAGGAAACTGCGCCTGGCCCACCCCCGTCTGAGGGGCCTGAGGTCGTGTCACGGACGCAGCGCACGCGAGAGCAGTTGGTTCCTAACCCCTTCCTCGCACAGCTTCCACTGAGGCCAGAGAGGAGCAGGAGCTTGCCCCAGGTCGCACAGCGAGCGAGGGCAGGGGCAGCTGGAACCCTGGTCCCGGCTCTGCTTCAGCCTGGTCATTCGGGGCTCACCGGCCCTTTGTCTTCAGGGCCAGGCGTTAACACAGTGCGTGAAACAGCTGCACGTGGGACCTCGGGGCTGCTGTGCCCCGGCATTGCTGTCCAGGGCGTTGCATCTCGGAGAGTCCAGATGTTGTGAGTTTTCAAGAACAGCCCAAAATCTAGGTTTTAATATAAAATTTCCTTTTGCTGGCAACGAATTACAAAGGACACACACACACTGTGGCCCCCAAACCGAGCCACGGCCGTGGGGCGAAGGTGGCGCAGGCACGCATCCTGTCCCAGCCAGAGCTGGAGGCCACTCGCTAGACCCACGTGTCCGAACACCTTGACACCCGTCTGTTTCAGGTGCCTTCCTGGCCTCTCCACTGGTCCCAGCCACAGACTGGAGGGGCCCAGCCTCCTTTTCCCTCCCAGCCCCTTGTCTTCTGGCTCCCTCCTCCCCGACTCTGGCCCAGCTGCCCTCCAGAGGGTCCCCTCGCCCTTCCGGTGGGGACAGCGCTGGCTTTTCCTAAGCATCCCACTCCCTGGGTGCCAGCTTACGTGTACCCAGTGTGCTTTGAAGCGTGCGCAAGCCTGGCCCCACCTCTCAGTCCTGGCTTGTCCTTTGTCCTTTGTCGTCGTGCTGCTCAGGAGACAGAGCTACTAGTTTGGCCTCCAAGACCTTCCAGGAGTGTCACTGAATAGGTTCTCACCGAGGGATTGTTTTTCTAGCTCTTGGAATTGATGCTGCTTAGACCATAAAAATACCAAGACTGTGTCCTTGGTACTCAGAGTGCGTCTTGCGGACGAGCCGGGCGTGCGCTGGGGGCGGGGAGCGGGGAGCGGTCGTGTGGCGATGCCGCCGGGAGCTGATGCCCCGCAGCTCGCACGAGCCACTCATGGAGGCCGGAAGCTTTGTGCTGGAAAAGTGGATGGTGGGACGTTTGAATTGGGGTTGTCGAAAATCTGTGAAAACCAAAACAGCCAAGAAATGCCATTTTCTTAGTTGCAAAATCATTTTGTCACAATGGTAGAAAGTTGTGACCAGGAAGGAGGGTGGTGGGAACCACACCTCTCACCCGTTGTCCCAGCCTGAGGGCCGTCCTGTGGGGGCCCCCCTGGAAATGGGACAGGGATCCCATTCTCTCTTGTGTTGGGGACATGATGATGACAAGAGAGTTCCAGCCGGGGGGAGGGTGGGCTGATTCTGCTGCGGCCCCGCAAGGATCACCTGCCGCCTCCTCTGTCCATGTCCCCAGCCACAAAGGGCTCCCTCTGGGCGCAAGCAGAAGGCGCGCCCGCCCCGATGGCGGTCACTCACCGGCAGGCAGTGTGCCTCTTCCTCTCGGTGTGCAGTCACATGGGCTCCTGCCGGCAAACTGTGGGCAGCTGTGAGCAGCCCTCTGAGGTGGGTGAGTTGGGTTGGCCTCACCTCCAAGTCATGACGGAATGAATTGGGGGCGTCTTTGGAGAGCCCTGCCCTCCCCTGTCTGTCCCTTGCTGGTCCTGCTGCCTCCCCTTTCCCCAGACAGCATCCTCTTCCGTGCCACACTATGGCCAGGGGCCCTGTGTCCCCAGTGTGGTCAAAGTGGGCACTAGGAAGGGCTTAGGGAGGACGCTGGCCACGCGTTTGGTGGAAGGGCTGGAGGCACCGGCTTCAGTTCTGGCTGGACCACAGACCTGTGTGGCCTCGGCCAAGCAGGTTTCCCTCTCTGGGCCTCAGCTTTCCTTCTGTAAAACGGGGAAGTTGAAGCAGCCCACGTTTTTCAAGTTGCAGGCTGTAGGCTATTAGCAAATCATGAAATCAACTTGGTCACAGCCAACAAAATGAAAAAGAAGTCAGTAAGACGGAACAGGGCAGGACGGAATAGAATGGGTTAGAGTGGATGGGGAAAGGGAATGCCAAGAGTACAAGACATTGAGTCAGCTTCTGTGGAGTTTCATGACACTTGTTTGGTTTTACTGTGTATTAGTGTGTGACTGGGTCATCATTAGATGCTACATATACGTTTCTTGCTGTAGGTTGCAATTTAAAAAATTTGAAAAACACAGGATAGCCTACAAATGTTCTTCTAAACCTTGTGGTTCGAAAGTGTTGTCTGATAGCTGAGCAGATCTTGGGCAAGTTATGTAATCTCTCTGCGACTCGGTTTCCTCATCTGTAACACGGGAATGACATCAGGGCCCCGCGCGAAGGGACGTTGTGGGGGATGAGGTGAGTGAATCCAGGTAAAGCGTTCGGCACGTAAGCCACGGAACGCACGCCACGGTAGCTGCATTGCTGACCTGTAGATGCACTCTTCTGCGTGGAGAAGGAGGGGGCGTACCAGATCTGTCACTTTCCGGCCAGCCACCCTTTGGAGGGGAGGAGAGGAAACAGGGTCCGCAGTGCCTCAGTTCCCTAAGTCCGAGGACGGTCCCAGGAAGCCGCATCCCACGTGGGGAGGTGCACGAGGGAGCTCGTGCGCCTGAGCAGAATCACGCACTTCCTGGTGAGAGCTCTTCTGTGCCCTCTGGGTGGGGGTCAGGGTGGTCCCTTTGCTCTGGGAGCCCCCGGCAGGGTGGGGCAGAGCCTGCGCTGCAGCCCAGGCCCCAGCCCGCCGCTCCTGCCCGTTCCCATCCTCAGTCCTCTGTGGCCCCCACACCGTCTCTCCTGCCCCCCACTCGCTAGCACAGCCAAGGCTCCAGGAATCCCAAGCCCTGATGGAAGTCACTGCTCGCCAGGTCTGCGATCTGCCGCCATGAGTGTTTCTGTCTTGTTCGATTGTTTGAACCTTGTGCCCCGGCTCCATTTGGAACCAGCCGAGTGGGCACACATCTATGACAATAACTATTTCTTCTTGCCCATCACTCCCCCTACCGTTTTTTTTTTCTTAAACAGTGCAAGATGGACCTGTGAAGAGGTGTTAAAAATGAAAACAAGAAACCAATGGAAAAGTTATAAGGGAAGCTGCCTGGTTGGGCGGACACTGAGGTGACCAGGAGCTTGGAGGTGCAAGACGAACCTCGGGAGAGGGCAGGCAGAGGAAGGGTGGTGCCGAAGCCGCCTCCTTGGCTGGGGACAGGAGCACGGGCTGGGCGTGGGTGCCCGAGGGGCGGAGAAGGACCTGTGGGCTTTGGGAACTTTTCCGGGTCCGGGCACAGCTCGAGTGGCTGTGAGGAGCAAGGTCACTGGTTCCACGTCAGGGGAGGCTTTGTGCTTCCCGGAGGCGAAGGCTCCGCCTTCCCGTCTCTCTCCCCTTCCCCTTCTCCCGAGGTGCAGATGGCCACATTTGCAGGTTAACTGGAACAGCTGGAGATGCATTATTAGTTTCCTGCTGCTCCTTCATATTTGCTTGGATTTTTTTTTTAACGGCAACATAATTTACAACTAGTACACTGGTGTCAGAGCTGGCATGTTCTAAACCCGCATCAGATTTATGTAATGCTCTTGCTTATCAGTGAATGAAGTCATAATTATTGCTTTGTACCATTAAATAGCATAAATATATAAACTGTTATACAAATTGCAGCAAACGTTTCCTCTGGGGAGCTCTAGACCAAATTTTAATGTCGTGCATTTGTCTGGGATGGCAGTTTCTATGGTATATAATAATGTTGGTAAATTTTACTGTAGCAAGTGACATTTTAAGGCATTAATTTTGGTGCTAAAAAAAATTCTGAAGAATGCTCAGACCGAACTGGGAGGTGGTCTGAGGACCAGCTCGGGCGAGGTCCTGCAAGGTGGGGGTTTTCGCTTAAGAGGACAGCAGGTGACATGTGGCACCTCCCAGCACTCCTCGTCACACGAGATCACCCCCTCCTCTCTCAACTCCCCAAGGAAGGCAGTAGATACATTTTCCATGGCAATGATGATAATTAATTTCAAAAAATTCAAATTGATTCCTTTCTGCCTTAAATTTGAGGTGTGCAAGGGAGAGTGGAGAGAGGGCACGGAAAACGCACAATCGGTGGGGATGGTCCTCGTTGTAACCTCCTTCCCAATTATGTAAATTCTGTGTGGGGTGAAAAAAATCCCCGTCCTAATTAGAGATGCAACACCTGGCCTCAGACGATGTTTCCGATGCCAGGCGTGTGGCTGCATAGCCTCCTAAAGCCATTATCGTCGGGAGCGACTTTTGCGGGAAGCCCCAGGACAGCACATGGCATTTACCTGGTGTGCGCTTTGGAGAGCCGAGTGGCCGCGGCGGAGAGCGCGAAGGAGCGCATCACCCTCTGCCTTCGAGAGAAGGTGTGGGGTGTGGAGACGGCGGGCAGGGCCCACCCACCACTCTGGAGCTGACCAGAGAGAGAGCTTCTTGCCCCTCCAAATCCTAGGCCTTGGCAGTTGGGACATTCTCCGAGAGGCTTTGTCACCATTGCACGTTTGCGGATTTCCTTCTCTTCCTTCCATGCCTGACTGCTGCCTTGATATTCCTGGAGTGCTCTCTGAGCTTCGCGCTCCTCTCGTTAGCGTGGTCGTCATTAGTGTCCTCTTTGGGTACGTGGCAAGATTACACATCCCGGCTCCTTTGTGTCGGGTGGCGCCTTGCGGCTAGTTCTGGCCGGAGAGCTGTGCGTGGGAGTGGCTGTGTCACTTCCTGGCTGCAGCGTTTAACCCACCAGGGTGGGACCTCCCAGAGTTCTCTCTTTCCCGGGGACACTGGCTGTCACCATCAGGCGAAGGCTGCTCCAGCCGCTCGTGCCCGAGCCATTTCCACGAGCAGAACCCGGCAGTGGACTCGAAGGGCAAGTGAGAAATAAACCTTGTGTTTTGCAGCCCTTGAGATTTCAGGGTTGTTACCACAGCATGTCTTAGCCTGCCCTTACTAATAGGTCTCCGTCGGTTCCCCCAAACTTCGTGATTTTCTGCAGGGCGCTGGGAGCGCTGGGAAGATGGCCGATTTTTTTTTCCTGGAAAGAATATCAAGTAGATAAAAATTTTGCCCACTATTGGCTCTGAGGAAAATGAGACTCAGAGAAGTTAGGTGACTTTTCCAGGATCACACAGCTCACAGGCATGAGGCATCCATGCCTCCCGGTTAACAAATGTCGTCGTCCTCCCTCCCACTTGCTTTGCCTTTGAAGAATGAATTCTCTTTAAGAGGGTCACGACTTCATTTACCCCTGGGGGTTGAGCAGATAGCGGGGGCAGCGGAGCACAGGACAACAGGAACTGGGGGACTGCAGGGAATATTCTAAAAGCATTCGAGTCCGGCCACCAGCTCTGGCGTTCAGTTCTGTGCCTCCTAATGACAGCTCCGCTTCCAGGGAAACATTTCTTCAGCTGCCACGTGTGCTCGCTACGATCGAGGTCTCTTTCTGATGTCCTGCCCTTGAGTTTGAATCTTGAACTTCATAATGGAAGTCTCACATGCTTCTTCCTTTATATCCTCCAACTATCTGATAAAGTCCTTTACGGCTGGGACGGGCACTGGCCATTAACCTCCTGGCACTCTATCCCCGAGTGACCTTGCGAGTTGTCGAAGCCCATCTCCTCCTTTCACAAATGACAGCTCGAGCTCAGAGAGGGGAGCAGCTCACCCGGGGACCCCCCGCTGAGGAGTTTCTTAATGAAAGAGTCCCTGTTCGGAGTGGAGGAAGTCACAGTCTCAGTGGATGTGGGGGGTTGGCGTGGAGCACAGAATGGCCAGTAGGGAAGGAAAACGTGTTCTCAAAAAATGTTAAGTCTTTGTTTGTTTTTGAGACATTTATCGTGGGTTTACTATGTGCAAAGTACTGGTCAGAGTGCTCGATCATTAAAAAAAATCTTAGCAAAAAGACATCCTGCATTTGTGGGTGTGAAAATTTGAAACTTCTTGCAGACAGAATTCAGTTCTCATTCGGATTGTGTTGCTAACACCTGGCCCTGTGCTTCGCACGTAACAGAAATTAGGTATTGAATTTCATCACCGCTGTCCTTATGTTGCCAATGGCAATTATTAATAATAGTAAGGAAGTTAGCGTAGCCCTGCGGTTAAGCGCACAGCTCTGTGGTTGAAGGGCCTGGTCCCCGTCACTCACTGTGAAGTGAGGACAAGATGGTGACCTCCTAGTCGAGATCTTATGAGGTCATCCCAGATGAAGAGTGTTCAGCATAACGCCTGGCACGGAGTCAGCACTTAGCTAGCTCAACGGTAGCTCAGGAGAGCCAATCGCTATCAGCTCAGCGAGGCTAGTCGTGGCTAGCGTCTGTGCAGCTCGTCCTGAGATGCAGAACCGTGGCTCCGCGTGGGCAGATCCATTCTGCCCACTCCCCACATACCGTGGAAAAGAATTCTGCACCCAAAACTGCAAAATCGCCATTTAAAGCAACTTTGGAGAATCGTTTCAGCATGAGCTACTGCTCCAGCCTGTGGTTGCTTTTCTCTCTGGGGCCTGAGCCACCCCGCTGGCGTGTGGATGGCAGGGCTGGGCATGACACCCATGAGGACATGTGTCTGCGCTACCCCTGTGCAGTCGGCCCTGCCCTCCTCTTTTTGCCAGTCCCTGCCGTCCTGCCCAGCAGCAGCTGGCAGGGGAAAGAGCACTGGACAGAGCTGGGCCCCGGGGTCCGCTTCCTCCGTCACGTGGTACCTTTTGTAGCCTGGCATTTACAAGCTTAGCATTCCAGTCTGTAAAATGGGACTGAGAATGCCTGTGTCCAGCGTGCTCACAGGGCTGTGAAGGACACACAGGGGTGCCTTTCGTAGAGGCCAGTGGAAGGGCCGTCTCTGGCAGAGCTCGAGTTGTGTTTCAGCCGTGGCTCAGCCATGCAGGGTGGGCACTTCTCCCAAGGTCTGTTTCTTCATCCATAGAATGGAGTTATAATAGCACCAGCCTCGTCACGTGGCTGTGACGATCAGGTGACTAATTCCACGTACAGCCTGCTTAGCTTCAGTGCTGGCACGTTGCTCACACTGGCCACGTGAAATCAGGCCTGTCGTCCTGTTCCCCTGCACTCCGCGCTTAGGTGCGCAGTCGGTGCCTGCAGGGTGGAAGACGTGACCCCCTGGAGTCACCTCTTAGCTCTCTGACTCTCCCCCAGACCGCGGGCGCTGCTGCGTGTCGGCACTCGGCCCAGTGAGCGTTCGTGCACAGGACCGAACCCTCCAGAGCCTTTGCCCCCAGAGCACCCTCCCCAGGACACCCCTTCTGCTTCCACATCTCAGCATGTTCTTCCAAGGCCGGGGAGTCATTCACCCAGTCGCCCACTCAGTCAGTCAGTAGGTATCTATCGTGCACCCGCTGTGCGCCAGACGCATGCTAAAGTGGCCCTCGCCTCTCCGAGAGGACACTCACTCCTCTCTTGGTGCTGTCTCGACCCCCAGCCCAAATATTTTGTCCACCCCTCTTAAGAAGATGATCTCTTCCTCCCTGGTGTTACGCTTGTGCACATACCTGATCTCGCTCCCCAGTTAGACAAGAGGGCTTTGTAATATTTTTTTGAGGATAGCATCCACCCAGAGAGGCGTGCACTGCACAGGTGCACAAGTGCACACAAACGTCACCCTTGCGGACGCAGAGGCACAGGTCGCCCCCGGTCCCCTTCCTGCCACAGCCCCCCTCAAAAGCAAGCGCTGTCCTCACCTCCACACCCATCCCATCGTTTTGTGGCTGGAGCTGATTCAGAGGCGGACACGTGTCTAACCCATCCCTCCGCCCCCTGGACTGCCTAGCACCGCACCCGCGGTTGTTGAGTACACGGGTGGAGGGCAGGTGGACGGGTGTGCACACAGACACAGTAGACCGAGGGCGATGCTAACACAACGGCCGTCGGTGGGCGCGTCCTCTCAGCCCCTCTGATCAGTGCTTTACAGGCTGCCCTCTGGTCCTCACGGAGCTCAGCGGGGTAGGGATCCTTCTCTTTCTGCAGACTGGAAAACTGAGATTCAGGGAGGTCAGCCACTCGCCCAAGGTCAGCCAGCCTGTGAGTGGCGGTCATTATGACCTGGGTCAGATGACTCCGGCTTGAGTCAGGAGCTGGCACTGTGTGCCTCACTTCCTGCTGCTTTACAGCCCTGGGCAGTCCTTCCTCCGCTGGGCCAGCTGGACACAGGCTCAGCGGGTGACAGAGCTGAGCTGTCCTTGGCGTGCGAGCTGATGGCTCCATGCCGCCCCCGCCCACCTGCCGGGCGTCCCATTCCTCCCAGGCTGCACCGAGCCTTCTGTGTGCCTCTCCAAAGGACAGGGCATATTTCTTCCCAACCCTCTTAAGACCCAGCCCGCACTGGAGGGCTTCATCATTATGCAAATTAGCTGGATTGGATCCGCTCCCGCAGAGGACTCCGGGGGCGGCAGAAGGACGGAGCAGCCTCTGGAGCGCTGAACGGAGCCTCGGATTAGGCCAGGGGATGGGTGGGGGCGGGCTCGCGGGCTGGGCACGGAGATGGGGCTGGTGCCAATGATTTGCCACCCCTGGGGAGGCCGCCGGGAGCTCGGGCCGGGGACAGGTGCCGGGGAGAGCCAGCTCAGGCTCACTGAGGCCGGGCTCCCGGTGTTGTTGCCGAAGACGGGACGGAAGAAAGACGTTCTTTTTGGATTTACTCTTTGTGTATTGAGCCCTTTTATGATTCATCAGTAAGTAAATATCAGCTGAGGGGGTGATTTGTTTCTAACAAGCTTATAAAATACTGGCGTCATTTGTGGGCTTACTGGAGTGCTGATTATAAACACTCCCCCATGCCCACTCCTCTATGTCAAATTAGCATTCAAAATACAAATACTGGATCTTTGGATCACTTTCTGCCGTGTCTTCAGAAGCTGGTGGAACGGGAAGGGCAGCAGAGGGACCCCAGCCTCAAACAAGGACCGTGTAGGACTCAGTGGAAGACTCGAGGGTTGCAGGGAGGACCCCAGTGGGCCCTCGAGCTCAGCTGCTCCTCTTGCCTTTCGTGTTGCCAAGCTTCCTCTGACCGGCTCTTCCCTGCCCCCAGAGCCTGTCATCTTCAATCTCTTGGAGGATACAGATTGTCTCTGGGCAGGCTGTGTCTGGCCTGCTGGGCCTGTGGGCCGCCCGGCCCCTGGAGGGCCAGGCCCAGCCTGCACCCAGCCAGGGCAGTGGTTGCTGAGAGTGTCTGGAGTTGTTCTGGGGGCTGTCGAGTGCCAGCCGCTTCCTGAGAGTCCTAAGCCGTCCTGGCCTCTCTCGCCCTCTGAGAACCTCACCTCCCGTCTCCCCACACCTCCTGGCCTGTGGCTCTGTGGCCATTTCGGGCTCATTGCCCTTGGCTCCCCAGCACGAGCCTGCAACAAATCCCCTCTGCCCGCCACTCATCTGGGGCGTGACGTCCAGTGTGAGGTACGGGAACGGATGGCGACTTGCACCTTTTCAGAGCACCGTCGTAGCCGGGCACAAAGACTGGGGTTTGCTGAGAGCCCAGCAGGCACGCTCCGAGCTCTACGAATGCATCAGATCACCCAACGCTGTGCATCAGGCACAAATATATGCCATGTCACAGATGGGATGGCCAGGGCACACGGTGGCAGAGCCCAGCCTTGAAAAGTGGCCTGTCCACCCCACTTGACAGGTGACGGAACCAAGTCAAGGTGAGGGGGAAGGATTTGTCGCCATGGAGGCAGAGACCCAGCACGGAGCAGAAGGCAGGCTGCCCAGGCCTTGGTCCAGCGAGAGCTGCCTGAGTGGGGCGTGTCACTGCCGCCTGCACTCTGACCCCAAAGCTGAGAGGCAGGGGCTGAGTGGGGCCATGGAGCTCTGCTCCAGCCACCTCCAATTTCAGAGGGACCACTGGCATTACCACCATCGTCTCCATCGTTAATCAGTAGATTAAATTTTTTAACTAAAAAGCTTTTATTCTATTGTATTACAAAAGCTATCTATGCTCATTGCAAAATCCAGTTAAGCAAAAATAAGAAAAATATGTTCTGCCATCCAGAGACGACCCCTTAACGCCTTGGCATGTGTCCTTCCAGCAGTTTTTTCCAGTGAGCACACAAAGCACACGCATGAACAGAGTTTTTCCACCCCGCTTTTTTTAAAACTCAAAGAGGATGGTGTTGAGTACCTGGTTTTATTTATTTCCGCTTAACTGTGTGTAAGGTGGGAGATTGTTAGTCTGAAGCCATATACTGTCCTTTAAGAGACAGCGTTTGTCTGTGGCCTGCAGGGCTGTGGGCAGAGACTAAATATTGTTTTCCTCTAGAGCAGCGGGCCTCAACCTTTTTGGCACCAGGGACAGGTTTCATGGCAGAAGTTCTTCCACGGACTAGGGGACGGGGGTGGTTTCGGGATGATTCCAGCGGATCATTTCTTACATTTGCAGCCGATCTCCGGCACTAGCATCACCGCCTCAGCCCCACCTGAGATTATCAGGCATCAGATTCTCATAAGGACACAACCTGGATCTCTCACACGCGCAGTTTACAGTAGCGTTTGCGCTCCTGTGAGGACCTAACGCTGCAGCTGATCTGACAGGAGGCGGAGCTCAGGTGGTGACGGGCAATGGGAGCAGCTGTAAATGCAGATGAAGCTTCGCTCACTCACCCACTGCTCGCCTCCTGCCGTGCAGCCCGGTTCCTAACAGGCCACCGTCCAGTACTGGTTCGCGGCCTGGGGGTTGGGGACCCCAGCTCTAGAGAGCACCCTTCCATGGAGCAAGCATTGATTGAGTGCCACTGTGGGCTAGGCACTTTGCTGGGCCCGGGGTAATGCCTCGGCTGTGTGAGAGACGGCAGCCGTCCCCCTCCCCGAGGGTGCCGAGGGAGGGAAACACAGCTTCTGGGTCCCCTGTCGGGCTGGCGGTGGGGTCAGTGGCAGGGCGTGTTCCTGTGGAGGTGAGCGCTTGAGCGGAGCTCTGAAGACATCCTGCCATGGGCGGGATGGGGTCAGCCACGGAAAGTCGGGGGTGTTTCCTGTTGCCATCTGTGCGGAAGGCCACTTGGACCCCCGTTTTCATGCTGGATTCTGGTCCCTTCAACACATACACCGCCTACCGCAGAGGCCATGGTATTCCTGCTTTTCTCAAGTGCCCTCTGCCCTCCTGCCTGTCCTCTTAAAGCAGCTCCTGAGTCCTGGGGTCTGGGTCCGTGAGGCTGTGTGTGCCATGCCAGGGGGACTGAGGACACTGGCACAGGCCAGGCTGGGCTGCCAGCCCCCCACCTAACTGCAGCTCAAGCATCCACGGCATCTCTGCTAGAGCTCTGCTGCC
Organism: Avahi laniger; assembly: GCA_963575035.1. Classification (NCBI taxonomy): domain Eukaryota; kingdom Metazoa; phylum Chordata; class Mammalia; order Primates; family Indriidae; genus Avahi; species Avahi laniger. Next base: position 53,860 of record CAUYSK010030089.1, read on the forward strand.
CCAACCCTAGGATCCTAAAGGCCTGACGTGGGGTATCTTCACGGTTTCTGGGTGACTGTGTTGTCACCCACAGTGTGTCTGGCCTCCCAGGGTATCCTGTCCTTGGGTGTGACAGACAGTATCTCACTGGCCTCTGTTACCCCCCCCCCGCCATGCCTTGCACAGTGCCTGAGTCAGTAATAATCACGTAGCGGTAATAGCAGCACGTGCTATTAATCCTCCGGCAGTCCCACCAGGTGGGTACCACGACAGCCCTCATAGTACATAGTGGGAACAGGGACCCGGGGAGGTGGGGCCACTCGCCCAGGACCACAGCTAGTGAGGGCTGGTGGGGCGTTTGAGCCTGCGCGGTCTAGCGCCGAGGCCACGCTTCTGCTCCACGTGCCATGCCTGCCACCCGAAAGCAATGGCTGAGTGCAGCGGGTGAGCAAGCAAACGAGGACACGTGTCCAGGCCTGAGAGCAGCCTACTGGTTCAGGGGAGTGTGGGGCTCCCAAGGGGGACTCCGTCCTGCCTGTCACCATCCAAGAGCAAGCTTTGCTCCTGCGCGTAGAGAGAGGTGTCCGAGGACCCGGTGCCGTGTGTCTGGGCTCCTGCGTCTGGGACGGCTTTGAGCCCTGGAACCCCAGGCCCAAGCGCTCCAGGACCGACGTCCGGAGGCAAAGGAGGCGGAGATGGAGCAGAAATCTGTTAGTCCGCCAAGCTGATAGCACCTATCGTGCGCCCCATGTCTGTCTGGCCTTGTTAGAAATACTAGAAAAGCGAAAGAACTGCTCTTTCATCCCCGGAATTTATTAGCCAGGATTGTTTTGGTTGCAAGTAACGAGTCAGCCAAGTTAGCTTAAGCAGAGAAATGAAGTTTTTGAAGATGCCTTTTAATATCGTGTAACTATAGATAGCTTGGGTGCAACTAGGGCTCTGTCTTGGAAAATCGTGGCGGGGGCGGAGTGGACAGAGGCGAGGCATTGAGAGCTGCTTGAATCAAGGCAGAGTGGGGAATGAGCAAGGCCCTGAGAGTGAGGAAGCCCCTGGGCAGGAGGGGGTGGGAGTGGCCGAGAGTAAGGTATTGGTTAGGTGGGGCCCGAGCCATCCGGAGCAGAGTCCAGCTCTACCTGGGGAGAAAAGGAGCCACTGCGGGTTCTTGAGCAGGAGAGGGAAATGATGGCCTTGGAGCCGCGGGAGGATTATCCAGTTGGTGTGTGCTGCGTGTGCAGCATGCGAGAGACCGGAGCAGGCCTGGTGAGGTGGGGCTGGGGGTGGACCGCAAAGGGTGAATTGCCAGGTGTCGCTGTGCTTTTTTATGAAGGTGTCTATGAAGATGTCTTTTCCAAGAAGGAAAAAGGCAAGATGCCAGCCGGAGCTGTATGGCGGGCGTTTTCCTGCCATGGTGCGTGGGCCAGGCGCGGCTCGCATCTCATCACGGCTAATGGCAGCTGTTCCGCTCGCTGAGCCGACCTGGGGAGTTGAAGGCTGCGCAGGGGTGGCCTCCACCCCCTCTCCTCTGCCTCTCAGCAGTGAGCCCGCCTCCCTCCTGCTCAGTCTGCCCTCCCCTGCCTCTCTCGGGTGTGGCTGTCCATTAGCACTGCCTTCTTGGGTGGGGTGGTTGCGGGTGGGACCGGCCCAGACCTTGGGCTGCCGGGGGCTTGCCTGGCGGGTGCAGGCACAGCCGAGGACAGGCAGGAGGACTGGCTGTGGGCTGAAGCAGGCTGGCCTCCGGGACCCGGGCTGTGGGGTCAAGCTGCCCCGAGGTGACAGACCCCCGTCTGGTCCCTGCAGGCTGGGCCCAGACCATCCTAGATAACAGGCTGGGAGCTGAACACCTCAGCAAGTTAGTGCTAAGCGTGAACTTGGGACATCCCGCGCCTTGTTTGCTCTGAATTTCGTGTCTGTTGGGGGAAGAGAGGAAGGCAGGAGCTGTGTGCTAGCCCTCAGGATGGTGATACTTTGATGTGGGTGGAGAGTCGGTGGACTCGAGTTTGACCTAAGAAAATACTCTAGAGGGCCCTGGAAGCCTTGCTGTCTCGAGTGGCTTTTCAGGGGCGCTGAGGAAAGAACAGCGCCCCCTTGGAATCACGTGACTACTTGAACGTATTCGTTTATTCCATGTTGCCTTTGAATCTCCAGTTTTAGCTTCAATTTTCACTTTACTTGGGTCACAGCAAAAACCCGGTTCTTTGAGATGTGGCCTGCAGAAGCGGAGTTAAGAAATCACACAGAGCACTTAGCGAAGCGTGAGTGCTCCAAGGACTTGTTTCCTTGACCAGCCACAGGGCTCAGCCAGCGGAAAAGGCAGCTCCGTGGCGGTGTGGCCCGTGGGCTTCCGGGCTAGCTAGGAGCCCAAGGTGATGTCCATCTGCCTCACGACTTGTGGGTCCAAAGTTACAGTGTTTGAGCTACATCGTTAGAGAATCTTCATTACTCTGGAATGTTCCCGTGTTCACCATACCTGTATCTTCCCTGGGCAAAGTAACCACATGATTATCAGGGTAGAGATTTACGCTGAAGGTCAGAGAAGTTCACATCTAAACAATTTCCCATGCAGAGCAATCGCAAGCAAGTTTAGCAACCAAAAGGACCGAGGCATTCTTCACAATATTTGAAACATGCATACCACAGTTCAGTAAATACTTATTAAGCACTTGCTGTGTGCCCAACACTTGTAGGTTCCAGGGTTACAGTGCTGAATGAGACGGGGAGAGCCTCTGCCCTCGCCTTGCCTGCATTCTAGCACTGCGCTGTGCAGGAAAACTTTCTAGGTTGACGGAAATGTTCTGCACCGTCCGAACTGGTAGCCCTTAGCCACATCACCTACTGCAACTGAGGAACTGAATTTTTAAATTTATTAAATTTAAATAGCCACAGGTGGCCAGTAACTGCTATGTTGGACAGTGTGGATCTAGCGAATGCATACTTTTAAAAACTTTTCAGTAGAAGTCCGTCACTATTTGCTAGTCTTGTTTATTTTTTCAGCTGAGGGGTGGAGATGCCTGGTGTCCAGTTTACATGGCGAAGGGGGCTTCAAAGAAGTGGGGAATTGCAGTTTCCAAGCGAACACCGGGTCTTCTTTACTGAAGTATTAGTAATGGCAAGGACAGTCCTGTGTTTACCGGGGTGGGGAAGTTTTGGAAAATGTTGCTTTCTACATGTGCATGTTAGGTGTGTGTGTGCACATGGGTGAGTGACTTTTTGGCATATTGCTGTTGCTTGTTTTAAAGAATCTTTGTAGGGACAAGAAAAAAAATGACGTCGGTAATAGAGAAAAGAAGCAGGGTAATTCTTGTGTCCCAGGCAGGGTTGTTGACAGTAAGGGTTTTGCAACCTGCCTGTCACGTTAATTGTATATTATTAGAGACCATTAATCTGAGGATTATTAATGTGATGGATTTTTAGGCAGTGCCTTATTGTGGAGAACTTTAATGATCAGTGATACACGTCAGTAGGAGTTTGGCGTGTTAAGAAAGAATGAGCTACTTGGTTTTACTTAGTGGATCTCTGGGGGATGTAGCAGAATCTTCATTTTCTGAGGCTAAAGAGCAGGTTGAAGGGGGTGTGTGTGAGGAGGGCCATGGAATGTCTTCTTTAGCAGGATATTCCAGGCCCCAGAAGTCTCAAGTTCTAGAATTTTGCAGGCAAAGAAGTTCTAAATTTGTCTCCTTAGAGTTCTCTGGGAAGGCTCGCTCTGTGCTCCTGTATGTGGTTTATTTGATCACTGACTCATTTGTTCTCTTTCTTTCCATTAAGTAGTTACTGCCTGTCTCTTGGTGATGTGTTATGGGGCCTGGTCTGTGACTTTTCCTTTGCCAAAGTCAACTGGGGACTGCCTCCTGAAGGCTACGCCCTGCTCAGACAGCTGGGAGGTCCATGTCTCTGCCAGCATCACGAGCCATTAGAGAGTGGGGCCTCAGAGACGATGTGTTCTCGTAACCATCCAGGGCCACTAGCACCTCGGGGCTGGGGTCCCTGGCGGTGTGGAGTCAGGCTGCCTCCATCAGCCATCCAGGCAGGGCCAGCCTCTGTCTGAGGCTTGTGGGCACTGAGGCCTTTCAAGTTAGGGCTCCCGGCAGGGGCCCAGGCTTGGGGAAGGGCTGGCCAAGGCCTGGCCGGGGCACACGGGCACTTGTCTCAGCCCCTGCTTTGACCTCCATAAAGATCTCACTGACTTTAAGAGATAAGAGCAAGAAGAACTGTAGGGAAATGTGGAGCTTTGGTCATAGAAGCATCAGAAGGGAAGCAAAGTAAATTCGTGTGGCCATAAGTAGGAAACTACAGCAAGCCACAGGTGGAAAAAAGGGTTTGACATCTGGACACGAGTTTTGCCATCACAGGTATGGCAGTGGTACAGGGGTGAAGGAGGAGACAGACAGAGAAAAGTGACACAGAGGCATTTCGGAGATGGAAAGAGCATGGATTGAGGATCTGCAGCTGGCCAGGTGCTGTCGGGGCTCTTTAAACAAGGACTAGGGGCCGTGGAGTACGTGTGCCATTGGCCGCCTGTCCTGGAACAGGAGCAGGATTCCGCTGCCTCAGTGGCACCCACAGGGGGCTTGTGCATGCGTGTTGCCAGGCCTGGGCGTGGAGTTTCAGGTAGGATCAGGCCAGAAATAGTGGCAGCAGCGGTGTAGCACTATGATCTTTCCTCAGCTCTCACTGACTCTTCATCACGGCCCTGGGAGGTAGACAGCTTTCTCCCCATTTCATAGGCGGGAAACCGAGGGCAGAGGGAACTGCTGGCCCAGTGTCACCCGTGAGTGTGGTAGAGCCAGGGTTACCCTCCAAGCCTCCGGGTTCCCAGCCATGTTCCTTCCCGACTCCTGCAGGATCTAATCTTGATGGAACGAGGGCGCGTGGGGGGCAGTCAGTCGAGCTGTCCTGTTTGCCGTGATGGGAAATCTCAAGAGAAGTTTGTCCGGAATCATTCTCGAGCTTAACTGACCCCTAGCTAAGATCCATCTGACGTGGCTCTTGGGAGCAGTCGCTCAATGGAACCATCTGGAGTCTTCTGATTTGAGATTCAGAGAAGGAGAGAGTGAGTGAAGAACTTGTGACTTAGGATAGCGGCGTCCCGGAGAAGGGCTGGGGCCAGATGGCTGATCCTGCCGCGGAAGCCCCGGGTGAGTGCTGGGGTGGCCAGCCAGCCCTTCCCGGGGCGCGGAGCCAGGCGGGAGGCCCACGGCTGCCCTCCCTTCTCAGCCTTCCTTCCCCAAGCCCAATGCGACGCCTCCTGCCGCTGTGGAGAGTGAGGCCCATCCACCTGGCATCTCTGTCCTCCTTGGGGCTGGGAACAGGCCTCGGGCAGTGGGGGGGACGTGTCAGATGCTACAACGGAGCGTGGCAGCCTAGCGGTCAAGCCAAGCTGAAACGCACGCCAGATAGTGGCTCGAGGGGAGAGCTTGGAGGCCGCCCCCTCGGTGGGCTTGAGCAGCAGGCGGCAGTGGTGGGGTGAGGGGCTGTGGGGCAGGGGTGGCCCTTCCCACCCACGCGCACTGGCCCACACGTGGAAAGAACCGCGTTCTGCTCAGATGGGGAGTCCGGTCCCCCCATCTCTCCTGCCGTCTGATAGCTCTGTTTATCGCGGGTGCGGTGGTGGCGTGGAAGGGATATGTTGGTGGGTACCTGGGTAAATAAGTATAAATAGTTTTCCTTCTGATATGTGACCGGATTATTTTCCAGTTGATTTCAAGCCTTGGCCCCAAGTGGCCCGCAGATCAAAAAAAGATAAGGGTCAGTTACAAGGTTGAGCTCATTCTCCGTTGCCATGGCAACTGACCTCAGGCAACCCTCCGAGGACTACACCCAGCTCCCCAGGTGATATTTTTACTGTCCACGCCATCAATCCCAAGCCTTTCAAAACTCAGACTGCCTAATTGTCAGGGCTCTGTTTTGAAGAGACTCTGGGTCCCCCGTGGGGCCCTGGTTCAGGCTGCCAGAGCTCATTTATAAGCCTTTCTGAAACTCGGGGGACCATGAGCTGGGTCCCTTCTGGCCAGAAAGGCCTGGGAAGGTGTTCCCCAGGGGAGGAGGAAGGGCACAGCCCATCCTCCAGGATTAATTAGAAAATGTGAGCCCGGAATGGGGGCAGCGTCCGTGGGGCGCGCCTTTGAGCCACGGCTGAGCGGTCTTGAGCGATGAGGATGCGGGGGCAGCTGCCGTGCGGGACGGCCTGGGGCAGTGTCAGCCACCCCCCCGAGCCCCCAGCAGTCCCCCAAGACACCCACATCATTTTCATCCTAGTAGTAAAATAATAGGGAATTATTTCCTCTTGCTATTTGATGATTTCTCCGTCTTCAGTAAAGTGTGGACGAAAAGCGATTTTAGAAAACTTTCTGCCTTTTTCGATATCCTCCACTTACAATCTTGGTCAAAACCCAGCGTCGTGACAGCAGGACTCCAGCAGACCGGTGTCCCTAAGCCCTTTTATGGAGAGCGGGGTTCTCAGACTGTAACGAATGCCCCAAACACGGGGCACCTCCCAAAACTCAGGCTCTGGAGCTGCAGGTCCGGGGCGGGGCCTGAGACTCTGCATTTCCCTCGGGCCCCCAGGTGCTGCTGGGCCTACTGGGGCCGGGGGTTGGGGCTCCTACGGTCAGACCGTGTCCCACTCACCTGTCCCGGTTCTTGCCTGGCCTTTGACAGGGGACCCCCCTGCAGACTGCACCTCCTCTGACCCTTGTACACTCCCAGCCTAAAAGTCATGCTCTCCTCCCCCTCAGCCTGGCGTGGCTGATTTCCTCGCCGTGTTTAATAACAGATCAATAGATGAACAGCCCGATGTGACGCCCAGATTTTATTACCCGCCGTCTTCTCTTCTGCCCAGGTGTCTTTGTTCCTTACAGGGAACAAAGGATCGAGTCCCACGGCCCGTGTTTCTATCGCCTGTTCTGCGCTGTTCGTGGTTATCTGTCAGGATGGCGTCAGAGGGGTCCTTTCCTGGGTCACCCTTCACACACCACCCTCTTGCCTCCTCGCGTGGTGGGACGAGTGCCAGGGCCCTCCGTCCTTCGCGTCCTTATCCCCACGTGCATGTGTCTGAGCCTCAGAACCTCAGGACCTGACCTGACATCTGGGACGGCCGTGGGCTTAGCCCCTGGAGCCGTGGAATGTGCATCTGTGAAGTTCGTTACTGGAGCGGGAGCAGGACGGTCTGCGCACTGCCCTGCGTTACCTCTGCTTGCAGAAACACTGTCACAGGGACGATGCCGCAGCCTGGCTGTCCCACGCTAGATGCGGGCGCTGGCCCCAGCAAGGGCCGCCAGGCTCAAACGTGGAACGTGCAAGGTGGCTGTTTGCCGTCCTCACTTGCACGTTTTGCATGATCGCGGAGCGGAAGGTGGCTTGCTGGGTTCCAGGTCTTAAGTCCTGTGACTTTTTCTAGTATTTTCTGAAGCTAGAGGGGGCTGCTGGGGGCGAACAGCACGCCCCACCCAGCTCTGCCACGGCCCTGCTAGGGGTCCTGCCTCTCCGAGCCCGTGGTCTTGGTGGGGGCCACTGCTGTGCGACGGGCCGGAGAGGCGCATGGAGAAGAGAACGAGTGTTATGAGCCATCGGTCCTGTGAGATGAGGGGTGGCCGCTGGTGCACAGTGACAGTGCTTCCCAGCACCCAGCCCGGTTCCAGGCTGCTACCAAGTGCTCTGCGTCAGTCGCCTGTTTCCCTGTTCCCTCCTGGTGCCAGGCCCTGTTCTAGGCACTGGTGACAGAGCAGTGGGCAAAGGAGTCCGTGTGGGGCTGACGTTGTTCTGTGTGTGTGTGTGTGTGTGTGTGTGTGAGAGAGAGAGAGAGGGAGAGAGAGAGAGAGAGAGAGAGAGAGAGAGAGTTTGTTAAATAAGCAATCAACTCCGCAATGTTCCAGGCGGTAGTGAGCAAGCTCCAGGACGTTAAAGGTGGGTGAGGTGCTAGAAAGGACGCGTGTGCCATTCGAGCCAGGTATCCAGTGAGGCCCCTCTGAGGAGCTAGCCTTGGGCAGACCCCTGGGTGACGTGGGCGAGGGTGTTTCAGGGAGGGCAGGTGTCCCGTGGCAGGGGAGGCCCTCTTGGCTGCCTCACAAAAACCCTGTACTTGTTCTTCCTATTCTCTGGCAAAAGAAGCCGAAGCTCAGAGAAGTTAAGCAACTTACCCAAGTGTACACAGCGTGCGAGTGATGGAAGTGGGGCTCAAACCCAAGTGCTCCTGGTTCTGGCTTTTGTGTCCTGCGTGGCTGCTCCCTGGGTGGGGGTGACTAGCTGTGCCCCTTGTCAACACCAGGCGGCAGTCACTGGCCCTCTCCTAGACAGGTGTATGCATTAATGATGCTACTCTTCGGT
>CAUYSK010030092.1:0-29107 GCA_963575035.1 Avahi laniger
TTGTTTACATTGTCAAATATATTGGCTCAATGTTGTTTATTGTATTCTATTTTCTTTTTATCTCTTCTGTATCTGGACATATGTCCCTTTTTAATTTCATTTTTTTTCTGGATCAATGTTTTCAGATTACGTCAATTTTAAAGAAACTTTCGCTGAATTTTTCTATTGTGCCTTTGTTTTCTAACTAATTTTAGTTCTCAGCTTCCTTCTTTCCTTTCTACTTCTTTTGGGTTATTCTGTTCTTTTTCTAATTTTTTTTTTTTTTTGAGACAGAGTCTCACTTTGTTGCCCTGGCTAGAGTGAGTGCCGTGGCGTCAGCCTAGCTCACAGCAACCTCAGACTCCTGGGCTCAAGCAATCCTGCTGCCTCAGCCTCCCAAGTAGCTGGGACTACAGGCATGTGCCACAATGCCCGGCTAATTTTTTTCTATATATTTTTAGCTGTCCAATTAATTTCTTTCTATTTTTGGTAGAGACGGAGTCTCGCTCTTGCTCAGGCTGGTTTCGAACTCCTGAGCTCAAACAATCCACCCGCCTCGGCCTCCCAGAGAGGTAGGATTACAGGCGTGAGCCACCGCGCCCGGCTCTTTTTCTAATTTTTAAGAAGGACATTTCGTCTTTTTTCTTTTCTAATGTAAACATGTAAGAATATAAATTTTCTCCTATGTTCTGCTTTTGCTGCATCCCACAAGTTTTGATGCATAATTTTTGCAATATTGTTCAGTTCTAAATATTTCGCTATGATTTTTTTCTTTGATCTGTAAAATGTTCTCAGGGGGCTTTTAAACTTCCAACTGTACAGGAATGTTTAAATTTCTCTGTTGACGGCTTCTTACTAATTACATTTTCGTCAGAGATCTATATGATATTCCTTCCTTGAAATTTGTTGAGACTTGCTTTATAACCTATTACTTGGTCAATTTAGTATATGTTCCAGGTGTTCTCGAGTGGAATGCATAATCTTTAATCTTTAATTATTTGGAGCAGGGTTTTATACATGTCATTAAATTAAGCTTTTAAATTGTGTTTTTCAAATCTTTGTTATGTGCATGTTTTGTTTGTTTGATCTTTCAATAATTGCAAGAGTCATGTTGAAATCTCCCACTCTGATGGTGGATCTGCCGGTCTCTCTTTGCAGTTCTGTCAAGTTTTTCCTTTATATTTGTTGAGGTTATTTCACTGAATTCATATAATTTTACCATTATTATATCTTCCAGGTGAACTGAATCTTTTATCACTATGTAACAAACCCCTCATTCCTCAAAATGCCTTTCTGTGGGCCCAGCACCACTGGCCCCTGTATCATGCCGGGAGCTTGGCCGTTGTCTTGGGAGCGGCAGCCAGGCTTGGAAGTGGTGTCCCAGGTGCACTGGGAATGCAGAGCCCGGAGAAGACGGTGGAGAGCATGGAATGGAGAGTGGACATTGACATGTAGGATGAGGTGGCAGGAAGTAAGGGTTCAAAAGGGTCGACCAATTCTCACATCCTGGCATCTGTGAGGCCAGTCCATAGTTGGTGACCTATCTTCTGCTCCTAATGTGGGACACCAGCCATGTCGTGTTAAGTGCCAGGCTGGGGCAGCTGGACTGTGGCATTGGCTGGAGAAACCAAGCACAGGAGGCAGGATCACCAGAGAGCACGGCCACTTCCTGTATTAGTCAGAACTCCCAGTTTGGAAGTGACAGGAACAGAAAGAATTTATTGACTCACGAAAGCAAACCTTGTAAAGGACAGAGGCAGAGCTGATCTTTGAGATCCCTGGAAGGAACCCAAGTGCAGTTAGGGCACTCTCTTTCCCTGCATGTTGGCACCACTCTCCTGGGCCCGCTTCTCCAGGAGGCCGTGACCGTGGCTGCTGGCAATTCTCTTTTAATACCCTCGAATCTCCAAAAGGGGCTCCCTATATGAGCATATTTGCATAAATCAGCTTTAAGCTCTCTGCTTGAAAATCATATAAAAGAAATAAGGAGCGTGAAAAAACCAAGGAAAATTTCATTTTCAGAGAAACTAGAAAAAAGACATATCCACTGAATTGCAGAAAGTGTGATCAGGAGGAAGGGAAGTAGGGAATGTGGCAAGAGGGCAAAGGGACTGCAGCTTTCTGAAAGCCTGAGCAAAAGCACATTTCCTGACGGTGAGACGCTCACTCTGGTGTATCCTCGGGGTATAGCGCATAGCAGGAACTGGAGGAAGCAAGGCTGGGGAATGATTCTGTTCACTGAATGTCTAGTGAAGTACAGGAATTGGAGCCACACAAAGAACCCCACAGGACAGCCTCATTTAGAGAAAGCATCCGTCCCTTTCACAGCCAAGGAGAGAGCCTTTGAGCTGGGATGCCGGGAAGGCCACCATGCAAATGGTTCTCCCCCAGAAATCATCCAACCCATTCAATGATGAGTCTAAAAAAGTAACTAGCACAACATCGACGAGATATATATCAAAGAAAAAAATGTGGAAAATAGCAATAAAATTCACCAATGGATGAAGAATACTCACCAGAAAAAATTTTGCCATGCAATTCATTTGCAATTGAATTGCAATTCAATTTTGCAATTGAAGACTGTGGCTGCATATTTTACTGTGAACTAAAAAAATAAGTAATCATCTTGATGGAGGAAGGATAATAAAGCAGAAATACAAGAGCTCAGAAAAGAGATTATGGGACAGTAGGAGCAAATGAAATGGAGGCCGAATTTCAGAAAGAAATGGAAGAAAACCACGCACTAGAGAAATGAAAAGGAAATTGGAGGAAGCATAGGAGAGAACAGACACCATGAAAAACACTGTAAAGGACATAAAGGACAGAAATGAGAAAAGTGAACAGATAAAGTAGAAATAAAGGTAGAGTTAAAAAGAATATGAGAGAAATTTACATATGTTCATGTTACCGGCCTCAGAGTGGAGGTTTTTCCAGGTTCTTGGTGATTGTTGGGACAAAAGAATTTTGGGATACACCATGTAAGCCAAGCAAGTGAAAGCTTTTTATTGAAAGCGAAAGTACACTCTTGGGGTGAGGAGAGTGGGCAGACTAGAAAAAGCATCTACACTGAGAGGAAGTGGTTTTAGATCTTTTGTAGTTTTGCTAATTGAGGGGAGGAATATTAAGAACAAAGGGTTAGCTTTTACTAAGAGTTTGGGTAGTAATTCCTAGAATTGGGTTCCTTCCCATTTTCATACTTTATATGGTTGTTTTGGAACTGTCATGGTGATTTCAAGGGAGGAGAAATTTTAAAACCACAATATAAATGAGGTTATAATTAGCCAAAGTTCATGTAAGGTGATAGAGATAGCTAACAAGCCGGTTTTTGCCTGTAATTATCAGCCCCTCTAGTTAGCTTCTGCTTGAGAGTTGTGTCCTTTGACATCTGCACCCGATCTTCAAGCCCCTGCATCCCGTCTCAGCCCTGTCTCCTAGTCTCCTAGTGGGAGACTAGGATATATATATCTGAAGATAAAACCAAAAGAATAGGTAGAACATGTAATTAAAGATATAATTCAAGAAAGTTTTCCTGAAATAAAAAAGACTTGAATCCATATATTGAAAGAGAAAGCTATGTGCCAGGGAAAACTGGCATACAGCTTTCTATCCTAGTAAAGTTATTCAATTTTAAAAAGAAAGAACTTTTTGGGAAGCCAGGAAAAAAAAAATCAAGTCATTTATAAGGGGATAAAAATCAGGCTAGCCTTGGATGTCTACAGATACATATCAAATGCCAGAAGAGATGGAGCAAGATATTCAAGGAAAGAAAGTATGAGTCAGAGCTTTCACAGAAAGAACATAGACAAATTTTCCCTCTCCTCTCCCTCCTCCTCCTGGCAACCACTGATCTTTTTATTGTCTCAAGAGTTTTGACTTTTCAGAATACAGTATCATATAGTTGGCATTATAGTATGTAGGCTTTTCAGACTGGCTATTTTCACATAGCAATATATATTTAAGTTTCCTCCATGTCTTTTTACAACTTAATAGTTCATTTCTTTTTATAGCTGGATAATATTCCATTGCATGGATGTACCATAGGTTGTTTACCCGTTTACCTATTGAAGGACATTGTGGTTGCTTCCAATTTTTGGCAATTATGAGTAAAGCTGGTACAGACATTTGTGTGCAGGTTTTTGTGTGGATATTTACCCAGCTCATTTGGGTAAATACCTAAGAGCATGATTGCTGGATTGTAGAGTAGGCATATGTTTAACGTTATAAGAAACTGCCAAACTGTCTTCCAAAGCAGTTATACTATTTTGCATTTCCACCAGCAATAAATTATGTTTTCTGTTGCTCCACATTGCCAGGATTTGGTGTTGTCAGTGTTTCGGATTTTAGCCATTCTAATAGATGTGTAGTGATATCCAAATGTTATTTTAATTTTAAATTCCCTAATGACATATGATGTTGAGCATCTTTTCATATGTTATTCACCTTATGTATGTCTTCTTTGGTGAGATGTTTGTTCAATGCTTGCTCACTTTTTAATTGGGTAGTTTGTTTTCTAATTGCTGAGTTTTAAGAGTTTATTGTAAATTTTTGATACAAGTTTTTTATCAGATATGTGTTTTGCCAATATTTTCTCCCAGTCTGTGGCTTGTCTTTTCATTCTCTAAACTATAGATGACTTTGAGATTGCATGATCTTAGGAAATATAGTTTTCATGACCCTTCTTGAAGAAATTACTAGAAAATAACTTGAGTTAACTAAGGGAAAATTGAGCACAGTTTAGCATAAAAAGGCAGTGAATGTTTAATGTATTTAACATAGAACTAAGACTAAAATGAAAGTTTGGTGGTAGAATTGAGAGAAGGAAGGAGGAAGATGAGGATATAAGCTAATTTATTCATTATTTATAAAAAATGTAAAAAACTAGATAATTTTCTAGGAAAATCTTACTTATCAAAAAGGCTCCAGAAGAGAGAGAATATAAAGAGACATTTTCATAAAGGAAATACAAAAGTTTTCAAAGAGCTGCTAGTTTCCCCAAAAGTACCAGACTCAGATGGTTTCACAGGATAATTCTAACAAACCTGTAGAGGAGATTATGCAAATAATCTAGGGCACAGAAAAAGAGAAAACAAGTTTATAAATTATTATTATTATTATTTTAAGATTTTTTTATTTAAATTGTAAATTGATCATTTATAATTGTACAAATTTATGGGGCACAAAGTGATGTTATGATTTATAAATATAATATGCAATAATTTTTTTTTTGAGACAGAATCTGGCTCTGTTGCCCAGGCTAGAGTGCCATGGCATCAGTCCAGCTCACAGCAACCTCAAACTCCTAGGCTCAAGCGATCCTTCTGCCTCAGACTCCCGAGTAGCTGGGACTACAGGCATGCGCCACCATGCCCGGCTAATTTTTTCTGTATATTTTTAGTTGTCCAGCTAATTTCTTTCTATTTTTAGTAGAGACGGGGTCTTGCTCTTGCTCAGGCTGGTCTTGAACTCCTGACCTCGAGCGATCCTCCCACCTTGGCCTTCCAAAGTGCTAGGATTACAGGTGTGAGCCACCTCGCCCAGCCTAATAATATGCAATAATTAAATCAAGCTAGTTAACATATCCATTACCTCAAATTCTTATCCTTTTTTGTAGTGAGGATATCAGAAATTTGTTCTCTTAGCCCCAAATTATTTAATGAAGCCAGAACATCATTAATTCCACAACTTAATAAAAATTACACAAATATTGCTTACCTATTTTAGATATAAATATGGATGCAAAATCTTAAATCATATGGATGCAAATAAAATCTAACAACACAATAAAAAAATTGGGACCATTATGACCAAATGGAATTTATTTAGGAAATGCAAGGATGGTTCAATATGATTATCGCACATCTACCCATGTTTAACTCCCATACAATAAGAACAATAATATCATACCACCACGTAACATGGCACAACTATTTTTCATTGTAATGAAGATGCCTCAAAAAGGAAAGATAGAAAATCCCATCATTCACTGTATCCAACTCTGGATGATGTTAACTTCTCCTCTAATTCAATCACAACCCTACCTAGATAGTTTGTGACCTGAAAACTAAAATTTACAGTTAATCACTGCAGACAGTCTTTATATGAAATAGGAAGGGAAAGGAGAAAAAAGAAATAATTGATTAATATGTACAGATCTGTAACAAGCAAGAAAAGATATGCATGTCTGCTATAGTCCTTATTTTTGGCATGGTTGCCAAGCTGTAGTTGATATAATTTCCTTCTTTCACTACCCATTGAATGTTCCCTTTACTTTCAACCAGCACCTTAGCAGACAGGGGGTTCCTTTTCTTGTGGAGAACCACAAACCTTCATCCCTGAAGGGTCTGAATCCTTGGTTTTTCTGCCTTTATTGGGTTGGTATAGTTTTCCATGAAATTGTACTATAAGGCACAGAAGCACCAGAGGGTGCCCCACGAATCTCCTGGGTTCTAGATATTCTCATTCCTGCTCCCACTGTGTGGCAATAACCCCTTTTCACCTTGATAACCAGGATCAGTCATCCCAGACGGGATGGTAACCTCTCTTTGACTTTTGTTCAGACTTCTCCACATGGCCATGGGAAGTCTCAACTTCCAGTTTGGTGGAACTGGTGGAAGCATTTCTCCCTTGGGAATTATGACCTCTAAAGTTGATAGAACAGAAGCCAAATGCAGGTGAGTTAGTAAATGTAATAGGGAGAGGAACCTTTTGATTTCTGGACCTGTGAATTCTGGCTATAGGAGGAACTCTTGAAAGTCTATGGGGCATCCTGTAGGCTAGCACCCCCATCTTGCAGGGCACTGTCACCCAGCTGGCACAGGTAGGGGGCATTGAGTAGGTCATTCCAACATTGTAACAGGCAAGCTGCTTCTGTGTGATGGGGTACATGGTAAGACCAGTGAATCCCATGGGCCTGAGCATGTGTGCTGCACTTCTTTTTGCTGTAAAATGAGTTTCTTGCTCTGGAGTGAGTTGTGTATACCATGACAATGAATATGGCTTTCTGGAGGGCAGTGGGATGGTGCTGGAAGTACTGCAGGCAGGGAAGGCAAATCTATGTGCTGAGTAATGAATAAGTCTATATGTTGTGTGTTCCGTGATATCCATGCCATTAACCTGTAACCTGCTACCAGGTGAGTGACTGGCTTGTCTTCTTTCATACCCGCCCCCATGAGGTCCAGCCTTTGGATTCTTTCTTCTACATTGTACCAGGGAAGTTTGGTACTGTCTCTCTCTTAATCAGCAGAGACCACTATTAAGGCCACCAGGTTCAGTCAACCAACCAAGCAAACCACTGGAGCTACTCTCAGCTACTTTAACTTATCAGTGAGTCTAGACTCTCTAAGCGGACCATTATTAATAAAGTAACTAGGTAGCACATAGGCCTATCTCTCTAATTTGATGGCTCAAAACAGGCAATAGTTAAAGTCTCAAATGCATTATCAAATGCAGCCTGCCCAGATCGTGAATGTAGAATCTTGACCTTGATCAGACCTTGATCAACTTCACAGTCAGAGCTGCTTTGGCTGTGGTTACAGTAGAGCTCCTCAAGGTGGCCTGGGGAGGGATGCCCCAGGCAGACCTCCACAGTGGGAGGGACATGCCATGATGCCAAGAGAGGCCTGGGCAGGTGAGGCATAGCCTGAGGAAGGGTGGAGAGGACATTGTGGATTACAGAGTTCTCCTACCCACTCTGAACATTTATTAGGAGAGACATTAGGCCTGGCCTCCCTGGGCTGCAAGGTGCTACGTCATTCAAGGGCTCCAGAGGCCAAATGTCAGTATTATAACAATCAGTGAGAGAGCAATCACTTTTTTGCTGGAGGCGGTTCTTGGGGGTGAAAGTCACAGAAAGAACACTATTCACAGAGGCCAGCCCATGCTTGCGTACAGATTCGGCAGCAGTTTCGCAATGGCAGGCTTTGTCCAGGAAGCAGATCTTTCTGTTGTTATCAGAATCTAAGCTCATAAACTCTGTAGCCCTTCCTGTATGGCTGCACATAGGCACATGGTTCATCTTTAAAAATTGGTACTGACATAAAATAACCAAATCTACCCATAAATGTTTCTCTCCATACAAGTTAAGATTATTATGTAATAAAATTGCACAGGTGAGGAATGTATCTAGCAAGGTTGTACAAAATGAATTCCTATTTTGGAATCCCCGTTTGGCTGATTACATTCCTCATTTGCAGGGTTTTAGAGTTGGCAAGGCAGGTTAGTGTAAGATGGCATTGCTGCTTTCAACAGCTACACCCGTTTGGAGAATCAGCCATGAAGTTTGTCCAATTTCTCCTTTTGGGACTGCTCCCTCCCCCCACTTTTGGCTACTTTGAACTAACTTCACCCTCCCCCTCTTAATTTTTTCCTTGCAGTTTCTAGGCCACACAGTAAAGGAAATTCCTTTTTTGCCTCTGGCTAAATCCCTCCAATTTAAGCTCCCATCGTCATAGTGATCTGCATTCCATCATTCAGAAGTCAAAGGAGCTTTGCTGTCAAACCCGTTTTCGTTGTATTTTCTGTGGTTAGTTTTTCTGTAGGAGCACGGTGTGGGTGTCTGAGTGACTGAGGGCTTTATTGCCCTCTATTGCCAGGTGTGACCATGCTGGTCTCCCTGCACTCCTGCCCCAGGCCAGGGTTGCACTTCCTGCTTTTGTGGGGGGAAAAGTGAACAACATGCACCCCCAAGATCCAAAAATGGTTCTTTAAAACTCAGCTCAATTGACAATAACACTTTCTGATCTAACAACTGGAGTTCTCTTTCTTGGATACTGTTTAGAAACAAAATAAAAATATTCCAATGTCCCTGAACAAGAGGACATTCCTCAGCTGAGCAATATAGTTTGTTGTTCAAGGGTGGTGCTAAATCCTTCAGCCAACACATCATTTAGGCACACTGAATGATTAATTGTATTTTTATTGCAAACATTTAATGACCTTGAAACACAGAGGGTCATCCTCCCACTGGTGAAATAAAAACTTAGATTTGTTTTAGGAAGAAATTAATTCTTATCAGCAGTTTCTGGGCTTGGGGAGTGCGGGGAGCATGTTTCAAAACAAACGAGCCTGTTATAAATAATTAAAACATAAACCGCATATCAGAAGTACAGCCTACACAGACATTAAAAAAGAATCTCCTGGGGGAGGCTGTGCACGTGTGGGGACGGGGGCATAGGGGGAATCTCTGCGCCTTCTGCTCAGGTTTGCTGTGGATCTAAAACTGCTCTAAAAAATAAAGTCCACTGAAAACAAACAAAAAAATACCAATACCCCAAATCTGTCATGATTTCCGAGGTGGAAATTTGTATTTCTAATTAAGTAATTTAGTTGTATGTTTAAGGAGAAAGTCATTGCCTCAAATAAACCTAAGACTTCTAAGAGTCTGGACACTTCGACGGTGGTGAGGAGGATGGGGCAAGGACAGCGGACCAGGCACCCCCAGGGAGGACCCAGGGCTGGAGCGGGACACCTTGGGGGTAAGCGTGGGTTCCGGGCAGAGGAGACACAGCCCCTACCTGTCACGGGTGTTATGAGAAGCAGTGAAGATGGAGCAAGAAGCAACAGAGCAGCCCAGGTGGCCGTCACATAGCGAAGCCTGGGCAGGACACGTCGTCCAGGACGGGAAGTACAAGGGTGTGTGGCCTCCAGGCCAAGAAAAGGGCACTGTCCGGAGGAAACGTCTGCCCTGCAAATGCTGAGCAACCTCTAGGCCTACTGGGAGTTGCGGCTCCCCTCTGAGGGTGGGCTGAGGGGGGGAGTTCAGGTATCAAATCGGTCAGCCTTTGCTGAGGACTTACTCTATGCTGAATTCTATGTTGGGTCCTGTTGAGGGTCTAAAACAACATGGTGGTGCCTGTCTTGGGGGAAGGAGGAAGCTCACTCACTGAGGGTCTGTTAGGTGCCCCGTATTTTAGAAACACTCTGTCTCCATCCTTGCAGTGGCCTCACTGGGTAGGTGAGGTGATTAGGACTTTCTAGATGAAGAAGCTGAGTCTGAAAGGTTAAGTGACTTGACCAAGCTCATTCAGCAGCAGCACGGGGCAGGCCCTGCCGGAAGCCTGTTCTTTCCCGCTGCGGCGCTTACAGCAAGACGTCTCACCATGGCTTGAGGAGGGGAAACAAGACCTGTTTGTTGTTCCCCACATGGCCGGCTTCACCAGCTTGGAGTACAACCGAGGTTACCTTGCTTTCTGTTATAACATTCAAAGCTATTGCTCAAGTCCTCACAAGCCCAGATTAACGGCAAGTCCCCTGCCTGAACTCCTGTAGGACCCACGGAGACCTGGGCGGTGTGGGCGGGCCGGGCTGCCTCCAGCGCCTTGCAGGGAGGGAGACCCCCAGGACTCCACTAGCCAGCTCTGTGTCCTACAGCTTTGTTGTTTCTGCCATTGCCACCAGACACTGCCGCTGAAAACAGGGCCTGCGTGGCCTGAGGCCACCCCTGCCACTGCTGTGCTGTGGTCACTGTGGGTCTGGCTGTAGCTTCTCCAAGCTTAATGGGAAGAGAAACAGGCCGTCAATCCCATCATGACCTGCTCAACTCTAGCCCCTCTAAGCCACCTGACGTCTGGGCTGTGAGGGTTTCAGCTCTCTAACCTTCAGTGACGGCTTGCTCAGGGTGCACCGCACTCCCCCACGGGCACTGTTGATCGACTGTGCCATGTCCTTGCGCTCCTGAGTCATAGCACTTCAGCTCGCAGCCCTGCTCAGCTGTGGTCCGCAGAGCATGTCTTCTAAGCATCTATCTGATCGGGGGGCGCCTTCAACTTGTGTCAAACCTGGTCTCCCCCGAGAATGATTGCAGGCCCTAGCATTGACACAGGGTCCTATGGACTGAATGTTTGTGTCCCCTCAAATTCCTATGTAGCAGCCCTACTCCCCAGCTGATGGCATTTGGAGGTGGGGCCTTTGGGCGATAATTGGGTTTAGTTGAAGTCATGAAGGTGGAGCCCCCACTGTGGGATTAGTGCCCTCATAAGAGGAGAAAGAGACCAGAGCACGCTCTCTTTCCACCATGTGAGGACACAGCAGGAAGGCGGCCTTCTGCAAACCAGGGAGTGGGCCCTCACCAGACACTGTATCTGCCAGCACCTTGAACTTGGACCTTCCAGCCTGCAGAACTGTGAGAAATAAATGTTTGTTGTTTAGGCCACCCAGTACACAGTATTTTGTTACGACAGCCCGAGGTAGATGCAGGGTCACTAGTTCCATTTTCTCCCTCAGTTACAGTGGGGTCCCCTTGGGCTATTTGGTGCCCTTTCCTGTCAGCAGACCCTAGCTAGAGCCATCTCTGTCCATCAGGGAGGTTCTAATGATATGAAACTTTCAAAGGAAAGGGATTGGGGTCCCAAATTTCTTTGTTCCAAAGAAATTCTTTGGCCTCAGTGAAAAGTGTCTGCCTCCTCTTTAGTGGCCATCTGTGCACCAAAACCGTGGAGAAGGGCAGTCTCACCCAAGCCACTGAACAGGTCCTGGCTCCCCTTCCTCGGGGCAGCTGCTGCCTTCCCACTTAAACAGCTAAGGGAGCAGCCTGGGCTTCTAGCAGAACACGGACTTCTTATGAGGTCACTTGCTGACTTCCCTAGACAAAGAAGTTCCCAACAACTTTTAAATGTCAGCTTGGGTAAACAAAACAGGTTTAAGTTCCTGTAATTAGGTACCATGTTTTATCAGTACAAGTTAATGGGAAGAAAAGCTATTGTCAGCAAGGGTCACAGGCAGGCCAGGTAGCTATGAGGAGCCCTAGGCAGGCTGTCGAGGGTGGATTACATTTGGGCTGACTCATGCTTACCTGAGGCCAGGGAAAGGGGTCCCAAGAGAGGGCTCGGCTTCCACAAGGCGGGGCTGGGGACCCTCTCGCTGGCCCCTAGAGGCCGTGGCAGATGTAGCCCAGCCCTTCACCAATCCCATCATGACTTGCCAGGGCCAGTGCAGAGTGGGCAAGGACCCCGCTCCTCCCCCGGTAGCAGACAGGGGGAGAAAGACAGGAGGCAGCGGCTCTGTCGCCTTCCCTCCCAGCTTATCTTCAGCAAAACCAGTTTGAGCCTCTGTCTCAAAAACTTGCAAGTGAGGCTCTAACATCCTGATGGGTGAGACCTTTAAGGAAACAATTCTGAGGGTTCGTGGAAGCAGTTCTTGAGCACGCAGACGCCGAGACACCTGTGGGGTGCTGCTGGGGGAAGCGCCTTCGCTGGGGACCATGACCCAGCGGTGGCGGTGCCTGATGGGAGGGGCTGTCTTCCTTGAGCAGGAGCCAAGTGAGACGCCCTGTCTTTCTGGGTGGGAGGACCCAGTGGGATGAGAATGGGGTTGCTCTGTTTGTGTAGACACCCTTTCTTGCAAGTCTTCCCTCCTTGTTTCCTAGTTTTGCTATGAGGGACTCAAAGGGACTCAAAGGTCTGTCAGAGCAGAGAAGATGTGGATTGCATTAGGTACGTTCCTGGAGAGGAAAACTGAAGATGAGTTTCCCACTGAGCTGTTATAAACCTGGGGCTTGTAAACACAATCATCCCGATTTCTGAACTGCAGTTCGGTAGATCTGGGGGTGAAACAGAGAAACAGCCGCTTTCTGATGCCAGGCTGTCTTGACACCTTCAGGGGCTTTGCAAGCCTTTTTTGACTCTAAGATATTAGAGTAACCGGGAAGTGTATATGATTCGGGCTAGAATGAGTTAATAAAAAGTAAAAAGATCAGGGGAAAAAGTTCCCAAATTGTTCTCAGGAATGGAATCATTGAACACTTTTAGCTACATGAATGATCCCTTTACTGTTTAATGTTTCACTTTAGCTATTTGGAGAGAGGCACAGTGCAGGTCGACTATCCATTATCTGAAATGCTTGGGACCAAGTGTGTTTTGGATTTTGGAATATTTGCATACACATAGGTGATATCTTGGGGATGGGGACCAAGTTTAAACATGAAATCTATTTATGTTTCATGTGCATCTTATTTTATGTTATTTTTTTGAGACAGAGTCTCACTCTGTTGCCTGGGCTAGAGTCCTATGGCATCAGTCTAGCTCACAGCAACCTCAAACTCCTGGGCTCATGCCATCCTCCTGCCATAGCCTCCCAAGTATCTGGGACTACAGGGGCATGCCACCATCCCTGGCTAATTTCTTTCTATTTTTAGTAGAAATGGGGTCTCGCTCTTGCTTAGGCTGGTCTCGAACTTCTGACCTCAAGTGATCCTCCAGCCTCAGCCTCCCAGAGTGCTAAGATTACAGGTTTGAGCCACTGTGCCTGGCCCATGTACATCTTATATACAGAGCCTGAAGGTAATTTTACATAATATTGTTATAATAATTTTGTGCAGGAAACAGTTTTGACTGCATTTTAACTGAAACCTGTCACATGAGGTCAGGTGTAGAATTTCCCACTTGTGGCATAACATTGGGGCTCAAAAAATTTTTGATTTTGGAGCTTTTCAGATTTTGGATTTTTGGATTAGGGAATGCTCAAACTGTAATAAAAAAAGTTGAGGGGCAGGAGAGTCTCCTTGCAGTCTGGCACCTGCAGCTGTGACCACACGGTGGCGCTGTCCATCCTTTTATTTTTATTTATTTTTTTAAGAGACAGGGTCTCGCTCTATTGCCCAGGCTGGAGTGCAGTGGTGAGATCATACCTCACTGTAGCTTTGAACTCCTGGGCTCAAGCCATCCTCCCACCCCAGCCTCCAGAGTAGCAGGGACTACAGGTGTGTGCCACCTTTGACTAATTTATTTTATTTTATATTTTGGAGACATGGGGTCTTGCTGTGTTGCCCAGGCTGGTCTTGAATTTCTCCCAACTCGGCCTCCCAAAGTGCTGGGTTTACAGGTGTTAGTACCAGTGCCTGACTGGCGCTGCCATACTGAATATTAAGAACATAAGAGAAAAAGGAAAAAAACCCAACTTCTTAAGTGGTGAAAGTAAACTCCTAAAACATGAATATCTAAAACCTATTGCGGTAATTTAAAAAAAACTTTTAAATTTTTATTTTTTTAATTAAAAAATTGTGTGGTAAAATACACATAACATAAAAGTAACCATATTTGAGTATACATTTCGGTGGCATTAAATACATTCATATTGTTGTACAACCATCCACAGAACTATTTTCATCTTGCAAAACTGAAACTCTCAACCCATTAAAAAAGCACTCCCATTCCCCACTCGCCTCAGCCCCTGGCAACTGCCGTTCCACTTTCTGTCTCTGTTTTGACTACTCTAGGTAGTAGAATTATACAATATTTGTCCTTTTGTGACTGGCTTATTTCATTCAGCATAATGTCTTCAACGTTCATCCATGGTGTAGCAGGTGTCAGAATTTCTTTCTTTTTAAAGGCTGAATAATATTCCATTGCATGTGTACCACATTTTGTTTACTCGTCTGTTGGTGGACGCCTGGGTTGCTTCTACCTTTGACCATTGTGGATAATACTGCCATGAATGTGGTTCTACAAACTTCTCTTAGAGTTCCTGCTTTTAATTCCTTTGGGTATATATTTAATACTTAGAAGGGGAGTTGCTGGATCACACAGTGGTTCTTTTTTAAATTTTTTGAGAAACTACCATACTGTAGCAATTTTTAAAACGTTTATTGAAATATCATATACAGCAGCATGCACAGGCCAAATTTCACAAATTGAACACATGTGCATCAGAAATGCCATCACAAAATGACACTGTCAGCACCCCGGAGCCCTGCTGTGGCTTGTTCATCATCACTCCCCTCTGACTTCTGGCAGCATTGGTCAGTTTTGCCTGTTTTTGTCCTTAAGTGAGTGCGGCCATGTCATATGGACTCTCCCGAGTCGGGATTCTTTTGCTCATCGCTGAGAGATTCATCTGTACTGCTGCACATGGTTGTCGATGGCTCATGCTCACTGCTGCACAGCCAAACAGGTTTCCAGAGTAATTTTTACCATTTTACATTCCCATCAGCAGTGTATGACAGTTCCGGTTGCTCTATATCCTTGCCAACATTTTTTCCTACTGCAATCATTTAAAAACATTATTTTTTCAAGCAAAAATCATTAAATCAACTAACATTTCTTGAGAGCGTACTACTGCTAGGTGTTCTTCTTCATTTTGCAGACGCAGCACTAAGCAAGTCCTGCTTCTCTGTGGCCTGTGACCTGGAGGATTCCATGGGGTCATCCACTAAATAGAACATGTTGGATGGGTGCTGAGGGCCAGCGGGGAGCGGTGGAGATGGGGCTCGAGGTTGCTCTTGGGGGGGTCTCTGTTTGACCTCCTGTCAGCCTGTTCTCCACCAGCAACTTCTACTTAGTCCTAGCAAAGAGGGTGAATTACAAAATACAATGATGATAAAGCTGGTAAATGCCTGTCTTTGTTCCATACTTTTTGATGAACTGTTTCTTGAGACTTTTCCAGTGTTTGTACCAAAACACTAGCCTTCCTCTATCTTGGCTCTAAAAGAAAAATGAAGGCAGAGAATGTGAGCAAGCTGTGTGCTGGGTTCTGTGCAGGGTCTTAGGGACACAGAGATGAAAAAGCCACAGGGCCTGCCTGTCATGTGTGACAGAGGAGCCAGACAGGGCCCCAAAGCAACGGTGACAGAATGTGCCCAGCATGGAGGTGGTGCCGAGGAGGGCCTGGTGAGCTCTGCGCAGTGGGTCAGGGAAGGCTTCCCAGGGGAGAGGACTCAGAGGCGTATCACGGACAATGAACTGGAGGTCACCAGATGGATGCCTGCACAGGGAGTCCAGGAAGGGAGAAGCTCGTGCACAAGGACAAAGAAATGAAGCAGCTCGTCATGTTCTGGTGGCTCCAAGCAGCTCCTGCGCTGGAGTCCAGCACTCGTAAGAGGTCAGCCTCCCACTTGAGGAGGCTGGGGCCGTTCACGTGAGAGCTCGAAGGCAGGTATGGGGGGATTGGACCATTCTTATCTCATGCTTCCCAAATGGAGGCAAGTCCGTGACGCAAGGGGTGCACCCCAGGGGTGCATAATAGCAGGAGCCTTAGCTCTGGAGCCCAACACACCTGGGTCTGTGTCTTCCTCCGTTTGTGCTGCTATAACAAAATACCTTAGACTGCGCAATTTGTAAACAACAGGCATTTATTGATCTCGATTCCAGAAGCTGGGAAGTACAAGATTAAACTCCAGCAGATTTGGTATTTGGAGAGGGTCCATTCCTCACAGATGGCATCTTCCATGTGTCCTCCCATGGTAGAAGGGCCAAGGGAGCTCCCTGGAGCATCTTTTATAAGGCAACAAATCCCACCTGCAAGGGTGGAGCCCTCATGACATAATTACTTCCCAAAGGCCCCACCTCTTAATACTATCACATCAGGTATTAGGTTCCAGTGTTTGAATTTGGGGGACACCCACATTGAGACCACAGCAGTCTGCATCCTGGCTCCAGCCACTTATTTATGAATGACTTTAGGGAAGTTACTGAACTTCTCTGATCCTTAGTTTGTCCATTTATAAAAT
Organism: Avahi laniger; assembly: GCA_963575035.1. Classification (NCBI taxonomy): domain Eukaryota; kingdom Metazoa; phylum Chordata; class Mammalia; order Primates; family Indriidae; genus Avahi; species Avahi laniger. The sequence continues at coordinate 16,418 of CAUYSK010030092.1, forward strand.
GAGGATAATAGCAGTACATTCTCCATAGCTTTTTTTGTTTTTAAGAGATGGAGGTCTTGCTATGTTGCCCAGGCTGGACCTGAACTCCTGAGCTTAAGCAATTCTCTCAGTCGAGTCTCCTGAATGGCTGGGACTACAGGTACAGGCCACCGTGCCCGGCTTCCATCAGGTTATTGTTAGGCTTAAATGAGAACGCATGTTGTTGACTGAGAACAAGTCACAAAGTCTGTAAATTTAGAAAGGAGACTATTTCTTATAAAGGCTTGCAGCTGGCCATCCTGCCAAGCTGGGGATCGTAGTCTCCACAGAAGCCGAGAGACAGGCACTCGGAGCCAGGAAGGGGTAAGACGGGAATTTATGCTGAGTGGGTTGACCCAGTATACATATTCAACGGTCACAGGAGGAGCTGTGCATATTCATGAAGGAGACCCACGGGCATGCGTGCTAGGTTTACATGAGTGTCGCAGATGCCCCACGTGCACTTTGGGGTGGAGATTTACCATGTAAATATATTACCATCAGGTCCTATCTGTAATAAGGTGAAATGTGGGGCGCCCGTCCACGATCTGCGCGTCCTCAGGGGACCGGCCAGAACCAGTCCGCGGCTGGCAGTCCCTCCTTTGTGTTCCCCAGGAGCTCTTATGCGGGAACCACAGAAGCAGGAGGAGGACTCCGGGGTCGGGTGAAGTAAGCGGAGGGGTCTTCTGGCCTTTCGTTCTTTCCAGCTGGAAAACAGATGGGACGCGACCATCCTCCCGTCCTGCCACGGCCAGGAGCTCTAAAATTGGGGGTTTTTAGCCAAAGGGGAGTCTGTCAGTCTGCCGGAGGCTGTCGGACTTGCATTTCAGTCCTCCGTGCAGACGACGTGGTGCGACGCCTGGCGCACGGTAAGCCCCCGTCAAGGTCAGACTAGTGTTATTGGATATTACTTCGTGGTGTGTCAGGAGCGTTTTTTTCCTGGTTAGTCCGTTTTGACTCAGTAATATTTAATTTAAAATTATTTTCACATTAAAACAAACATATTAAATAACTACCATGTGCTTCCCGCAAGCGGATCTCCCGGAGTCTGCTCTCCCCTGACGTCAGGTCGCGTGGGTGGGGAAGTTTGGAGGGGGGCTCTGGACCGAGGGGCCAGCTTCTCCCGAACACCTTCCTTCTGGGGCCCCACTCTGAGCTGTGGCACTTAGGGATCCGTGTTTCCTCCTCCACTGTGGTCTTCTCGAGGGCAGGGTCCCTGCTCATCTGTCACCCGGTGGGCATGTGACAGCAGCAGGACCCTCCTCTTGTATTTGGCCGCACAGTGTGGGGAGGACAGGAGCCTCGGCTCCCGATGCCTGCTCCTCTCACACGCTCTTCAACGTGGCGTCTCCCATACTCCCGATGTGGCAGACAATCGCAACCATTCCAGCCTCCCTTGTGACATTTTAAAAGCATGCCTGTCCTTCCAACATGGAGCATCCACACCACCGACAGTCCTGGGTTACATGGATTATATAAACCAGGCAGGGCGAACCGGGCCTCTGCTGACAATGCCACAGACATTTCGGATGTCAATAAATGCAGAACACGGTAGATTAAGGGAGGCACCATATCATCAAGGGGCTTCCAGGAGATGACAGAACACTGCTTTCCAGAATAAGAAATAAAAACAGAGTTTAAAAACCTGCCTGCTCCTCAACACAGGTCCCTCCGATGGAGGTCAGGCAGGGGCGTCACTACTGGCAGGAAATGCCGGTCCATACAAGCTGTTGAAACAACTGGGGACTTTCTGGCCTTTGAACTGCTGTTTTGGTGGTGTTTTTTTTTTTTTTTTGGTAGAGGTGGGATCTTGCTGTGTTGCCCAAGCTGACCTCTAACTCCTGGCCTCAAGAGATCCTCCTGCCTTGGCCTCCCAAATTGCTGGGATTGCAGATGTGAACCACCGCACCCGGCCTGTTTTGGTGGTTTTAATGGGGCTTCCTGTCCCCCCACCCTTCCTTTCCCAGTGCACCCACTGAAGACTGAGGGACAATGGCCTCAGGGGTCAATGACTTGCGAAGGAGACTCAGACCTGAGGCCAGCATGGTCAGCAGTCGGAGACTAGCTGGGCAGGAGCGAGGTATCTCTTCAGGACAACAGGGCATGTGGGATTGGGGTGAGTGTGTGTGAGGGTGCGCATCCCTGCCGGATTGTGTGTTCAACTTTCTACCTGGCGTCTCACCTAGAGTTCTAACAGAGACCTCAAACTCAACCTGTCCCACATGGAGCACTTTCTACTCCTCTTTCCCCCGTGCGCGTCAAACCCCTGCTCCTCTATCCTCCTGGCTCGGTTACACCTGCTCACTTTCTCAGCCATGTCCTGAGGATTCTTCACAAAGCCAAATTGCATCCCCACCCACCGAAAACAGAGGCCCCTCAGCTACTCCCGCCCCTCCCTGTTGGCTCTCCGGGCTTCCTCATTCGCATGACTTGGGAGTGGGTGGACTGCTGAGAAGGTTCCAGGGTACAGGTTGCTTCTTCGCCCTCTCTCTCCCACGTCTTTTTTCACTTCCTGCCCTGGAAGTTCCCCAAATTGTTGGTGCTTCCAAATCCCCAACTAGGAACTCATTCTTCTGCCTGAGCTGGGCCTTCCTCTGGGGTTCATGTTCCCGCCATGCCCCAGGGGAGTAAACGTGAGTCGGGTACCTGAAGCTCAGGGGGAGAGGAGGAGAGATTTCTCGGCAGCAGTTGGAGGGGTTGAAAAGCAGTCAATGAGTTCCCTTGCATTAACACATTTAACTTGCACAAGAGCAGAGCGAGGTAGGTATCATCATACCCATTTCCAGCCGAAGAAAGTGAAGTTCAAAGATCTTGAGTAACATGTCTAAGGTTCACTTATGGCTGGTAAGTGGCAAAACCAGAATTCAAAGTTATGTTGGTTTGATTCGAGAGGCCCCACGGGCCTTCCCATAGGGAGTTACTTTTACATAGATTGGACCGTAGCTTTTTGGGGAGGGCATGGCCCTGGGAACAGAGATTGAGTAGTGAGTAGGACCGTTCCTGAGCTCAAGGAGCTGGCAGTCCAGATGGAGAGAGGGACATACAAAAAGACCACGAGAAACAAAGTCCTCCATTCCTTCATGCAACTCGTGTTTACTGGGAGCAGACCAGGTGTGGGTGCCAACTGAATGCCGGGGATTTGGGACTGCGGGAGACAAAGCCCTGCTCTCTCAGTGCCTGCCTTCGAACGTGTGCAGAAGGATGCTAATGAAATACATAAAATGCCTCATATATTAAATGGTGACAAGTGCTATGGAGAAAAAGAGAGCGGAGAAGAGGGGAGGAGCATGGCGGGGTGGAAACAGCCTCCTGATGTGGGGACATGAGTGGCCTGGACGGGAAGCCCACCCTCTTGGCCTCTTGGCCCCTCAGGCTGGCGCTAGGGTGAGATGGGGGAGCTGCCCGGTCCATTTGCTTGGCAAAAGGGAGTCCAGGGTGGCTCTCCTGTGGGTGGTCTTGGCGTGAGCCCTGCCCTCTCTTAGGTGGCTTTCCCTGGACCCCAGTCCTTTGGACCGTGGACCCTAACGTCAAGGTGAGTTTCTGATGTTTGATGTTTGAGGTGGTGTTAGGGTGGGAACTCGTAGTGCAGGATGAGAAACAATTCTCGACACAAAGATTAGACAGGTTTAGAGCAAAAGTTCATTTTACTTTCCAAAGGAGGAAAGGGCACGGCACAGAAGAAGGAAAGAAGACGTGCCAGCCCTGAGGGTGAGGGGGTTGGGGGTTTCTACTGGGGTAAAGGGAAAGAGAAAAAGAATAGTTATTGCAGCCAGCTGATAGCTTTTCCTTTTTTTCCCCTCTTCTCTGTGAGGCCGGCTTATCAGGTTCCTCAGAATGTGGTCTGGAAGGAACTGGGGGAGGGTCAGGTGCCTTCTGTCTGCTCAGTTCTTTTCAAGTGCTGTAGAAACAAACTTTTAAAGACCCACAGTTAAGCCAGAGGTGGTTAATCAAACAAAGGGGCAGTTGTGCTTTGTGATCTTTCTCTTCAAAGGGGCAGTTATGTACTGTGAGTTTTCTCCTTTTTCTTCTCTGTTGGATAGTTTATTAGCAATACCGACCTTTCAGGTGGTATTTGTGTACAGAAAGGACTATGTACTGTCACTCTGTTCTTATAAAATTAATAGTCTATTTGTTAAAGTGCATTTTAAAACTAGTTTTTCCTAAGCTTCTTATAAGTTCAACTTTTATAAATGTGATTATTCTTTTTATAAATTGAGCTAAATAAGAGCCACCAACTTCGCTTTCTCATTGATTGTTACATAGTAACAAAAATTGAAGACAGAAAACTTAAATAATCAGTTTCATTCACAAACTGAAATTCCAGTTAAATGCCTGTAAACATTTTAAACTGAATTTATGCATTCAGTGTATTTTAAGTATTTTAAAATGCTTGGTCCAACAATAAAAGATGAAGCAAAGGCCAGGTGTGGTGGCTCACACCTGTAATCCTAGCACTCTGGGAGACTGAGGTGGGAGGATCACTTGAGGTCAGGAGTTCAAGACCAGCCTGAGCAAAAGCGAGACCCCTTCTCTACTAGAAATAGAAAAATTAGCTAGGCATCGTAGTGTGTTTGTAGTCCCAGCTACTCGGGAGGCTGAGGCAAGAGAATCACTTGAGCCCAGGAATCTGAGATTGCAGTGAGCTACAATGATGCCAATGCACTCTACCCAGGGTGACAGAATAAGACTCTGTCTCAAGAAAAAAAAAAAATGAAACAAGTAAATTAAATTAATATTCGTGATGAATCTCAAGGTCTCTTAAACGTTCCAATAGTGTTAACAAACAGAATCAAATTATTTCACACATTTCAACTGAAACCAGAAGTCTAAAATCGAGTACTTGATTTTATATTTTAATTTGCTATCACAAGGCTAATTTCAAATTTTTTAGTACGCTAAAATTTCTTACACATTATAATACCAAATATAGATTGCTTTTAAATTTAGCACAAAAGTATTAATACTGCACATTAGATTCAATTTGTCATCTATATATTTAGTTCCGAACCTTCCTAGGTTTGGAATACACGTCCCTGAAGGAAAAGCATTAACATCCCATGTCCCCCGCCGTTGCTGGGATTGTCTGAGGCTGCTGGACAGAGTTCTGACACTGGATGTGGGGTCCAGCGCTGCTTATGACTAGTACGATTTTCCTGGAGCCACAGGGAGAAGAGCTCTGTGTCCTTTTCTGGTTGCTACATCCATACTCTCCAAATGGGATTGAACTCACAGCCTACATATCCTGGGTTTCATATTTTCCATGTTCCCTATTTTTTTTTGGTTGGACTTGAATAGATAGAATTATGTACAGCCACTAAGGTTGCAACTACCTTCCTGTGCTTTACTGCTGGGGTGAATACGGAATTCTTTAAAAAGTAATTTTTTTTTTTTTTGAGATGGGGTCTCTGCACGTTGCTCAGGCTGGTCTCAAACTCCTGGGCTCTGGCCGCACGCAGTGGCTCACGCCTGTAATCCTAGCTCTCTGGGAGGCCGAGGCGGGCGGATTGTTTGAGCTCAGGAGTTCGAGACTAGCCTGAGCAAGAGCGAGACCCCGTCTCTACTAAAAATAGAAAGAAATTAATGGGACAACTAAAAATATATAGAAAAAATTAGCCAGGCATGGTGGCACATGCCTGTAGTCCCAGCTACTCGGGAGGCCGAGGCAGAAGGATGGCTTGAGCCCAGGAGTTTGAGGTTGCTGTGAGCTAGGATGACGCCACGGCACTCTAGCCCGGGCAACACAGTGAGACTCTGTCTCAAAAAAAAAAAAAACTCCTGGGCTCAAGCAATCCTCCTGCCTCAGCCTCCTGAGCAGCTGGGATTCCAGGCGTGCACCACTGCAGCCGGCTGAATATGGTGATTCTTTACCATTTATTCAGAGCAGGATCCAACTCCACCAAGCATTTGTGTGATGTCTGATTGGCTTGTCAAGTCAATGAGTGTATCGGGAATAATGCATCCCTTCTCAGTCCCCGTGGTGGTCTGTGCTGTGTCCCCTTGTGCGTGGATTCCTTGTGCTCAACCAGATGACTTCTGGGGTAGCCCACTGACTTCCCCATGGGGATCACCCATGCTTTGCTTTACATTGAGGGGCTATAGGAATGTTTGAAGATCTCTTCTAGTCTCCCAAGAGCCCTGGGCTGCCGAGGGAAGACTCCCTTCATCTTAGCTAGGGATGGTGCTTTCAGGCTTTGTTTGAGCAACATGATGCTGAGGTTCTGCATCCTCAGCAAACTCCAGTTGGTCAGCAACAGCCCCATTGCCCTGTTCGTGGAACCATCGCTAAACTTCTGAGGGCGGTCTCTTAGAAGCCCTCACATCACGGGAGCCATGTGGGCTCCTGCCCCCTGAGGGGAGAGGGGAGGACAAAGTGCCTCTCACCTGTAGAAACTCTCCAAATGCCTCCTCCTCTTCCTTCCAGTCCTCTTTTTGTTTTCCTTTAGAATCCCATCCACATCCGCTCTTTCTGGATCACAAAACCCACTTGTTTCCATGTGCACTTGGCCTTCCTTGGGCCTGGCAGTTTTTCATCCAGTTCTTTGTTCTTGCCTGTGTGTGGGTTGGGGTGGGTGGGAGGAGGAACGAGGCATTAGGGGAAAATGAATAGAACTCTTTTTCCATGTCTCAAGTTATTACTATAAGTATACACACACCCCTTTTCCTGTTCTAATAACGTTTCTGCCATAAAGCAGAAAGAGGGCTTGAGATATTATTTAAATTCAGTTATGAGAAAATAAAGTAACACTCCTGCGCCTTGAGCTGCGACCACTGTAGTAAGTGTCGCGGAGATATTTAGGGGGTTGGATGTGTAATTCCCCAGTGTGGCAGGAGAGAGGAGGGTGAAGGCTGTGTCCTGGGGCTTTCCACGAAGAGTGCAGGAGGAGCATAGAGCACAGGTCTGCGAGTGGCGGTGGTCGGGGCACATACGTTCCAGAAGTATTTGAAGGATTTACCCTGCCTGCCCCCCCCCCAAAAAAGAAAGAAAGAAACAACAGCAACAAAAAACATAACAGAAAGATAGTAAAATGTATCTGAGAATAAAGAATATGGACCAGGGGAAGCTGAAAACAAAAGTAGAAGGTCAAAACGGGGAGAAAAAGATGGTCACGAGGACTTACACAATTCTTAATGTTTGGTCTCTGGTTTTACTCTGAGAGTCCTGGAAGCCAAAGTGAGAAGGGAGACACAGTTATGGAATGCTAATTATCACAGGGAAAGAAAGGCTTCAGGCTTTATTTGGGGCACTCAGAGAGTGTGGAGTGCAAGTGTTCTGAGCTGTTGGTAATGCTTGAAGCATAGCAGGCTGCTAATGTTTGCCGATTGAATACATGAGCAAATGAATAAATGAATGGGGTTGTGTTTACTTCAGAAACTAGGGACCAGTTTCTAGAGGAAGCCATTGGACCAGGAGAGTAAGGTTTTATACAGTTTAGGGAAATGCTTTCGATTATTTCTTCTCCATTGTTCTCTATTCTATTTTCTGTAACTCTTGTGTGTATTTTGGATGTACTGATTCTATCTTACCCGTCTCTCATCATTTTCCTTATGCTATATTTTCACTGTTTCTGTGATGTACATTTTTTCACATTAGCATGTCGGAAGTCGGGATGTTTTGTAGTCGATGGTATCTCACAATTGCTTCCATCAGGAGACAGTTGTGACACTGATGTCACTGCTATGCTTGCTTCCACTTGCTCGCACTCGCTGAAGGCTTGACCAACCCAACCACCGCAATTCCTTCATTTTCAGGCAACTGACCATTTCAGGATCATTTATGGAAAGAATATGTGTCCTGAATCTTGTCTGAAAACCTTCCGCTGACATCTCCTGGAAGGATAAAGAAAGCTTGCAGAGAGGATGTCAGCTGCTTGGGAGAAAATCCCAGAGACAAGAATGGAAGACTCTTAAGAGATGCCGTGTTAGCAATGCTCTTGATACACAGAGCACAACATCGTGCGGGAAACATTGGCAATGACAATTTGGTGTCTCAAATGAATCAGAAGAATTAGACTCTGAAGGCGAAGTGTGAGGAATATTTTCACCAATTTATTTTATTTGCATTTATTCTATAATATAGAATTATCATTTCATTTACATATATATGGGAATATTTTAACCAATTTTATTTATGTTTGCACGTGAGTGATGTAGAATAAAATGCATGTCTAAATAAATCTACAAAAGCACTTTTAATAACTATACAATAGAAATTCTAAGTGATAAAAAATAATTTTGTCATTATTTTTCTTTAGTGGCCCATAAACAACGTGTATCGTACAATTGACGGGATCTTCGATTTGATGAAATATAGTAACTTACATCTCTTTTGTTTTCTCCATCCCTCCCCTCCTTTTTTGTTGTGGTGAAATACACATAACATTCAATTTAAACCATTTTTAAGTGTTCAGTTTGGTGATATTACATATATTCATATTGTTGCGCAGTCATCGTCACCGTCCATCCCCAAAACTTTTCATCTTCCGCAGCTGAAACTGTGTCCCCATTAAACAGAAACTGCCTATTCTCTACCTACCCCGGCCCCTGGCAACCAGCATTCTTCCTGTCTCTGTGAATTTGACTACTCTAGGGACCTCACGTAAGTGGGATATTTGTCCTTTTGCTACTGACCATCTTTTTCTCCCCGTTTTGACCTTCTACTTTTGTTTTCAGCTTCCCCTGGTCCATATTCTTTATTCTCAGATACATTTTACCATCTTTCTGTTATGTTTTTTGTTGCTGTTGTTTCAATTTTCTGTTTCACTTAGCGTGATGGCTTCATGGCCTATCCATGTGGTAGCCTGTGTCAGGATTTACTCCTTTTTTCCGGCTGAATAATATTCCAGTGTTTGGATAGACCACACTCTGTTTATCTGTTCACCTGTCGATGGACACCTGTGCTGTTGCCACCTTTTGGCTATTGCGAATAGCGCTGTTATGAACACGGGTGCAGAAATCTCTTTTCCTTAGCTCTGAGTTTTGGGAAAATTTACTGTTTCTGTTCTGTAAATCACTGACTCAGCTTCCTGCTGTTACTGGTTGGCTCTTCACATCCTCCGCCGTGTTCCACAATTATCAATCGTAGTGCTACTCTCCCCAAATTATTTTTCTATTATCAAGTGTTCCTTTCTTATGACTTCCTGCTCTTGTCTGATGGAAGCGAGATTGATTTATTTAGCATGTAAACTGTAGATTAAAAAACCTTTTCCCTGTTTATAGCTGAGTCTATTTTAAGAGGATCATTTCTCTGATTTATTTCCATCTTTTGACTCGGTGAACCCTCATATGTCCGGTTCCCTTTGTCTTTGTGCCCATGGCATGAGACTGCCGGGGCTGCTGTAACAGGATGTCACACACTGGGTGGCTTAAACAACAGAAATTTATTTTTTCACAGGTCCAGAGCCTGGGAGTCCAAGGTCAAGGTGTCGGCAGAGTCGGTTTCTGGTCTCTTCCTGGCTTGTAGACAGCTGCCTTTTCTCTGGGTCCGAACATGGTCTTTTCTCTGCATTTCCACGGTGTCTCTTCTTCTTTTTGTAAGGACACCGGTCCTGTTGGAATAGTCCCACCCTTATGACCTCTTTGAACCTAAATGACCTCCTTAAAGGTCCCACATCCCAATATAGTGTCAAAGTCAAATAAAATAGAGAGACGAATCTCCAAACAAAGCGTTTTATTTGGGAAAACAGAACTGCAATTCAGGGCATACACACAGACCAGGGTGGTCTTAGGGACGTCGAAGAACAAAGAAAAGGTTGGGGTTTTATTGGAAAGAGAGATGTTACACATTGTTTTGAAAGCAAGCCCATCGCACTGGCGGAGGTTTTGGGAGCGGTGGCGGTGGGTAAAACCAGTCTGAGAGTCACAGCAATTCGTGTCAGCAGCTACTGGGTAGACCAGTTTTAAGGTAAGCAGCTCATTTTGGCAGCTGGCTTGCGAGATAATCCCTGGGCAGGCCCCTGTGCCCTGAGTGCTTTTATTTTCTTCCCCTTGGTTTCTCAACTCTAATTTAATTGGTACGACAAGATAACTCCAATTCATGCCATCAGTTTTCACAGATCGTTTGGGGGTTAGGGCTTCGTCATATGGATTTTGGACGGGGGAGAATAACTCAGTCCATAACACTCTCCATTCAGAGGAAGGTCTGTTCAGTGCTGGAGTTGAGGGGGGTGGATCTCCTGACACGGTAGAGGTTTTGGTGGTTTCTTCACGTTTCAGTTTGTTCTCTGGATTTGCGTGACAATGCAGAGGAAGCGTGGTTAGCAGCCAAGTCGGACAGCACTCTGCCTTCCCTAGGGCCAGCCTGCCCTGTCAAGGGAAAGCTACAAGTACCGCGGGGGCCTCAGCTCACTGTGGGCCTTGGTATCCAGGGCACTTCTTGCAGATGGCAGTATCATTGAACATGGCACTGCAACTGTCCTTGTCCCCAGCTCCCGCCACCTGAGCAGAGCGGGGATATTTGTGGCATTCCCCAGATGTCCTTCTGTTCGCTCTCCAGATGGAGTTCTCTTCGCCTCCCTTCACGCCAGAGTCCTGGGCAGCTCTGCCCTTGGCTCACCCTTAGCCACACTGCATCTTGCAGAAATTCCTTGGGGTTTGTGGCGTGTGAGTGAAATCCTTTCTTAATTCCCAATAGTGATACAGATATTTTCTCTATAGAATTATTACTCTTGTAATTTCAACAGAGAAAATATTTGGAAGTGGCATAGCAGGAGATACACAGGCTCAGATGGTCATCTTGGACTGGGTGACACGTCTTCACTGGCTTCTTGATTCCCTCTGGGTTTTCCTGCCACCTCTCTGCTGCAAGCTCTCTTTCTCTGTCCATCTGTTGCACGTGGGTGTTTTTCAGGCCTCCACCCTAGACCCTCTTCTCCACTTCCCTGGCTTTGATTCTCTTTGGCGATTCTAGGCTCCAGCCTGACCGCCCCCCGCCCCGCCCCCCAAGTGGCAGATTCATCTGTCCCCAGCTACCTCCTGGCAGGCTCCCCGTGGGGGACACCAGCATGATAAACCTAAGTCCCAATCAGAACTCAGTCACCCCTGCCGCCAAAGAATATCTCACGTGGGCTCCCTGGCTGGTGGGTGGTGCCATCAGCCACCGCTTGTCTCAGCCAAAAACCTGGCCCTCCCGAGCTGCCTCTCTCCTCTGTTCCCCACATCCACCGGTTACGGCTAACTCCATGTCCCTCCTATAGCTGTGGTTTCTAGAGTTCTTGCTAACGTGCTTTGGAGTACAGAGGGCAGAGACTTGGGTCCGCAAAGTGTTAGGATATTGGGTTCTGCCGGTGACTTCCCGACAGTGCACAAGTCACACCATTTCCGAGGGCCGACCGTTCCATGATGCAAAGTACAGTTACTCGTCAGTCTCCCCTGACTGGATCTGTTGCCCTCTCAGTGCAAGGTGACCACTGGGCAAAGGGGATTTATCATGTTCAACTACTTATTCCATTATGTGAGGTGAGAATTAGCTCTTTTATGCCATCTTCCAAATGCAGTGATGTCAACATCTTCAGTTAAAAAAAATGAAGTGTTCACATTATATGTGTATGTCAATGTTATGACCTGCAGAACTTAGTACTCTACTGTGATAGAGTACTACTGTGTACTACTGGCATAGTTTCTTTTGCTTTTACTGGAGATGTAATAGTTATTCTCACCTTGCAATGTTTTCCTTACAAGAAGTTTCTTTTTTTAATCTTTTTTTTTTTTGACAGGGTCTCACTCTGTTGCCAAGGCTGGAATGCAGTGGTGAAACCATAGCTCACTGCAGCCTCCAACTCCTGGGCCAGGCAATTCTTCCATCTCAGCCTCCTGAGTAGCTGGGACTGCAGGTGCCTGTCACCACCCCTAGTTAATTCTTTTATTTTTGTAGAGATGGGATCTTGCTATGTCGCCCAAGCTGGTCTTGAACTCCTGGATATTTTGTTGCACTTTGAATCTCTAAGCAAGGATAAAATTCTTATTTCAGATCCAAAGACGTTCACTGGCCCCTTCCTCTCCTCTGGACATGAGGGAATAACTCAGAGTTACGACTCTGCTAGGTTAACACTTAGTAAATAATATTAGTTAAGTTACCACTAAGACATAGACTGTGGCTAAGAACTCCACAAAGGAAGTCCTCCTGAGAAAACAGAATGTGACTTTAGGGAGTTTTTATTTTAAGAAATAGAAAATTGGGCCGGGCGCGGTGGCTCACACCTGTAATCCTAGCTCTTTGGGAGGCTGAGGTGGGCGGATTGTTTGAGCTCAGGAGTTCGAAACCAGCCTGAGCAAGAGCGAGACCCCGTCTCTACTAAAATTAGAAAGAAATTAATTGAACAACTAAAAATATATAGAAAAAAAGTAGCCGGGCATGGTGGCACATGCCTGTAGTCCCAGCTACTCGGGAGGCTGAGGCAGAAGGATCGCTTGAGCCCAGGAGTCTGAGGTTGCTGTGAGCTACGATGACACCACGGCATTCACTCTAGCCTGGGCAACACAGTGAGACGCTGTCTCAAAAAAAAAAAAAAAATGTCATAGAATAATCTATTGAAGGCAATATTCTATGAAATTGATTACACGAAGAACACTGGAAGGGTGTCCTGATGCTAATGTTTCACTATTTCTTTTTCTTTTTCTTTTTTTTAGAGATGGGGGCCTCACTATGTTGCCCAGGCTGGTCTCAAACTCCCAGCC
>CAUYSK010030093.1:0-17361 GCA_963575035.1 Avahi laniger
GGGGGGGAAAATCTACAACTAAAGGACACAGGGAGCACTAAAGGGAGGGAAGGGCACGCCTTTAACCTGCATTTGGGTGAGGCAAAGACATAAAGTGTAACTAGAATGTTTGTACCCTCACAATACCTTGGAATAATAAAAAATAAAAAAAAATATATGAACTAAAGTCTGAGACACAGGGCTTTTTAAAGAACTTTTCTTATAGTTTTTGAAATTATTTATTTAAAAATATTTTGAATGTATAACAACTTCATTTCACTTATTTATGTCTAGTCAGTTACCTTAATTAAAATTGAGCATGTATCCGTTGGAGTTTCTTCTCAATAACATGTCAGTCACCTGGGCCATAAAATAAGGCAATTCTTAGATCTCAGGGAGATAATGTCCTCTTTTGCTCTTGGGCTCTAAAGAGAGAAATCAAGACTCATGACCACATTTCATCACAGGTAGTGGCTGACTTGGTCCAAGTGGCTAGCCTGAGAGCAGGGCTACATGAAATGTGCTTTTGAGAAATTAAACACTATGATCATTTATTGTACATATAAGGTTCTTCAATCTTACAGAAAGAGAACTGAAACAAATATGGTTGACAATAAAGGAAGTACTCAATATATCTTATACATCACAAGTATAAGGACTCATTGCTGTTCATAGAAACAGTATTTTATGAAAGAATTATTTTTATTTTGTGTCTTATTTTCCTGTTAGATACTTTGAACATGAACCTTCTCAGCTACTCACTGAATTCATCAACCCACAATGATTCAGTTAGTATAATGCTCCAGAGACTTCACCAGGCTGAAGATATGGTACAGAAGGGGTTTATCACTGCCCTCAAGGAGACCGGAGTATAAGGGGAGGCAGACACTGGATGAATCATGGCAATGTGATGCAGTCAGTTATCCGGTGGGAATATAATGCAAGAGTTCTGAACACTTCAGTACGTCAAATCTGAAGGGTGTGGCATGTTGACATTTGTTTTCTTTTCTGGGATAGGAGATAAAAACAGTCATCCTATCCAGCTTGCCCATATCTAAACTTTCGATACTGTTATTATGTTTTGACTAATCCCAAAGATCATTGTGATTTCTTTAAGGCTTGTAGTGGTTTAGTCTACTCTTGGTCTAAGTCTATAACAGAGTCTACTCTGCTTTGTTTTTAATCTGATATTGTTCTAGAGGGAATTCTCAGTGGAGACTGTTTTTGCTTTCAATCTTTCTGCCAAACCTGACGAGTAACCAGTAACCCAAGTCACTTTGAGGTCATAATGAGTGTTCTGGCCAAGTATGCTGTGGTTGTCTAACTACTATGTACCATTTTGCTGAAGGGACCTTTACAATTAGCAACCCAGGGATTTAAATACTATATATATGCCAACGGCTCCTAAATGCATGTCTCCTACTCTCATTTCTCTCCAGAAGTCCAGGCTCATATATTCAGCAGCCTACTGCATATATCTACTTGCTAACCTAACATACATGTCAAAGATAACATGTCCAAAACAAAACTCTTGATTCCCTACCCTGCAAAATTGTTCCTTCCACAGACTTCCATTACTTGGAGAGTGGTGTCAGATCCATTCAGTATGTGAAGCCCCAAAGCCTGACATAATGCTAAACTCTCTCTTTTCTTCTTACCCTCATGTCATTCACCAGCAAGTCTTCTCAATTCATCTCACATCATATTTCAAAGCGCTCTGTTCCTCCATGTGTAATATAATCACCTTAGCCCAAGCCATTATGATATCCTGCCTAGATGACTGCTGTAGCTCCCCAAATGGGCTCTATCTGTTCACACTGCCCCATTACAGTTCACTAAGTTGCTTGAGTTGCCTTTGTAAAACACAACTAAGATTAATGCTGCTTCTGATATTGTAATTCAATTCTACCAAACTTCCCCTAAACTCGGAGATATCAAAATGATTATTTATTTGTTGACTAAAAGCCCATGGCGTAGGGGAGGGAATACACTTAAGAATCAAGAAAAAAATTCATTATTAGATCCTAACTTTTCTACTCAACAGCTGTCTGAGTTTGAACAAGTTACCTAGCATCTTTAATCCTACTTTCTCAGTCTGAAAAGTAAAATTAAAAATGTTACTTCTTTTCATTTATTCATTCATTTATTCTAAAAATGTTTGCTCAACTCCAAAGGTGTGTCAGGCATTATGGTGAGCACTGGTACAAAAAGTAGATAAAACAGATTTGCATATAGTAAGTGCTGAATGCATAACAAATACTCAATAAGCAATGGGTGTTTTGATTTTCTTCCTCTGCCTAGGGATCTCCTATCCAGCCATCCTTAAACATCTCCTTATTCTTAATCCAGGGCTATTTTTGCTTTACTGTCATACCTTATGCTGTCATCTATGGCAGCGATATCTAATTTTTTTATTTTTAGAGAAAAGATGACCTTTTTTTTGTCCTACAAAAGATGACTTGGATAGTCTTCTTACTGAAATTTAGGGAAAGGCCACAATTATTGTTTCCAAGGTATAACACAGCATTTTTGAAACTACTTTGAGGCTTTCATTCTCTGAAATCCATGTTATATGAAGTTGGCTACTGGTCAGGAAGTAGATAAATTTAGCATAGGAAACCAGAGTTGTTTCTAGAAAGGAAAAAAAAAATGACAGTACTCATTTTCCTCCCCTAGACTTTGTGTTACAGAGTGTGAAAGAGAAGGAGATAGATATCGGAGAGGCAATGAAGATCCAGGATGGGGAAGAACAGCCAGGCTCGTTCCTTATTGAGTATTTGTTATGCATTCAGCACTTATTATATGTAATACTGTTTTATCTACTTTTTATATGAGTGCTCACCATAGTGCCTGACACATCTTTGGAGTTGAACAAACATTTTTAGAATGAATGAATGAATGAAAGGAGCTAATATTTTTTATTTTATTTTTCAGACTGAGAAAGTAGGCTTAAAGACGTTAGGTCACTTGTTGTAACAAGTTTCACTGGTGATCCATGTTCAATTCAGAGGCCAAAGAACATGAAAGAGAGTTTCATTAGAATCTGGAGCTGGTACAAGAAGCTACCTTTCCATCTAGACTACTCAATAAACATGTTGTGTTTTAGGGAACCATGGCTGAATTCTGTTAAAATGCTGGCCAGAATCCAGAAGATTAGAGCAGCAGTGACAGTCAAGGCATATTAGACTGTCCATGGCTGGTCTGCAGTGGTGAGATCACATGGGTAGTGAGAAGCCATTCAGCACAGGATGTGGACGGATCAACCCCTGTATTCCCTTCCATGTGCCATTACCGTAGAAAGGAGTTCTCTGGTCAACTGAGAAAATTCCGTAAGATCAAAAATAAAATGAAAGAATAGCCAGGTATTTGAGGAGATATACAACTTCCTACTAATGTGACATAAAAGGACTTGAGAACTATTTTTAAAAATTTGGATGTGACTGTATTTTAACAAAGTTTCTAGAGCAGGTCATCTTGCTTTCTCTACCAAAATAAAGAGTCTCTGGCAAGTGCTAAGTAGGTCTTCTGCCATATATAGCACATACTAGATGTGTTAAGGTACATAAGGAAGTAAATGTGTACTTTGAAATTTATAAATAAATGTGCGATGTTTGTAGTAAAATACAAGAATTAGGTTTTAATTACAGCAACACACTATAAATAGCCAGATGACACCGAAGACCACAAACAACAAGAATGCCGTCTGATGATTGGAGTAGACTGAGATTGTAAAAACCAAAGCTGCATCTTATGCCAACCTAAAGTTAGGTGAGGCCAATTCAGCCGTGGCTCTGGAGCACCAGGAGACATCACCTTCGATGAGCAGGTGGTGCAACAACTTAGGAAAGGCTGGTTGAAATCCCCCGAAACATAGAGCCGATGGATTCTTTTTACATTTAGTCCCAGGAACTCGTGCCCTCATTCTTCAAAGGAAAGTGAAATTGAGTTCACAAAAGAGAAAAGTCAAAAGAACAGGATTCCCATCATAAACTGAGCCTATTTTCAGAAGCTGTGCATATAACTCTGAAATAGTTTGATTTTGATTTGCATTGAACAAGCAAATACTGTTAACTCTTGAATAACACGGATCTGAACTGCACAAGTACATTTATATGTGAATTTTCTTCCACTTCTGCCACTCCTGAGGCAGCAAGACCCACCCCTTCTCTTCCTCAGCCTCCTCAAAAGGAGGATGAAGATGTTTATTATAATCCAATTCAGTGTAATGAATAGTAAATATGTTTTCTATTCCTTCTAATTTTCTTTTCTCTAGTTTACTTTATTGATAAATGCACATAAAACACAAAATTGGCTGGTTATGTTATTGGTAAGACTTTCAGTCAACAGTAGGCTATTAGTAGTTAAGTTCTGGAGGAGTCAAATGTTATACAAGGATTTTCTACTGCACAGGGCTTCGCTGCTCCTCACCCACATATTGTCCAAGGATCAACTATACAACCGTACAGATTGGTAAGCAAAACCTACATTCACTGGTTTAATTTGGAAGATATTTTTCTTTTATTTTTATTTTAGAATATTAGAGGGGTACAAATGTTTTGGTTACTTGGATTTCTTTTGTACTGCTTGAATCAAGGTTATAAGTGTACCATCAGCATATAGTGTACGTTGCATCTATTAGGTAAAATTTCACCCATCCCCTCCTCCCCTCTCCCACCTGCTTGATTTCCTTTGAGTTTTACTTCCATATGTGCACATGAGTGCTGATCAGTTAGCTCCAATTTAATAGTGAGTACATGCAGTGTTTATTTTTCCATTCTTGTGACACTTCACTTAGAAGAATGGTCTCCAGTTCCATCCAGGTTGTTACAAAAGGTATTAATTTATAATTTTTAAGGCTGAGTAATATTCCATGGTATACATATGCCACATTTTATTAATCCACTAATGAAGTGATGGGCATTTGAGTTATCTCCACATCTTTGCAACTGTGAATCATGCTGCTATAAATATTCAAGTGCAAGTGTCTTTTTTATAAAATGTCTTTTTTTTTTCCCTTTGGGTAAATACCCAGGAGTAGGATTCCTGGATCAAGTGATAGGTCTACTTTTAGCTCTTTGAGGAATCTCCAGACTATTATCCATAGAGATTGTACTAGTTTGCAGTCCCACCGAGACTGTATGAGTGCTCCTGTCTCTCTGCATCTATGGCAGCATCTGTTGTTTTGGGACTTTTTGAGAAAAGCCATTCTCACTGAAGTTAGGTGATATCTCATTGTGGTTTTGAAATGGGAGAAAATATTTGCACAGTATACATCTTATAAAGGGCTAATAACCAGAATCTACAAAAAACTCAAGCAAATCAGAAAGAAAACATCAAACAACCCCATAAAAAATGAGCAAAAGACACAAGCAGAAGGTTTATAAAAAAAGACAGGCCAATAATCATATTAAAAAAATGCTCAACATCACTAATAACTGGGGAAATGCAAATCAAAACCACACTGAGATATCACCTAACCCCAGTGAAAGTGGCTTTTATCAAAAAATCCCAAAACAATAGATATTGGCATGGATGCAGAGAGAAAAGAACACTTATACACTGCTCGTGGGACTGCAAACTAGTATAATCTCTATGGAAATGGTATGGAGATAACTCAAAAAACTAAAAGTAGACCTGCCATTGGAACCAGCAATCCTACTGCTGGGTATTTGCCCAAAGGAAATAAAGACGTTTTATAAAAAACACTTGCACTCGAATGTTTATAGCAGCACAATTCACAATTGCAAAGATATGAAAACAACCCATGTGCCCATCAATACCTGAGTGGATTAATAAAATATGGTATATGTATACAATGGAGTACTACTCAGCCATAAAAAAATGATGAACTAATACCTCTCGTATTATCCTGGATGGAGCTGAAGACCATCCTCCAAAGTGAAATATCACATGAATGGAAAACCAAACACCATATGTACTCACTAGTAAATTGGAACTAAATGATCAACACCCACATGTACTTATGGTAGTAAAATTCAATGGAAATCAAGCAGGTGGGAGGGGTTAGGAAGGGACGGGTTAATTCATACCTAATGGTTACAATGCACACTATCTGGGTGATGGATATATTTATAACTATATAATTGTAATTTATGTAATGAAAGCATTTTTACACCCATAATATTCTGAAATAAATAAATAGATAAATAAATAAATAAATAAAAGGTCTGGCTTCTTCTTATACAGTCTTCAAGCAATCATTCTGAGATCATTTTCAGAGCTTTCTGATCCTTTGAACTTCTGAGACTTTCTAGAGTTGTGTGGTATAAATCAGCTTATTTTCTAGATCCTTATATTTCTTATTTGGGTTTCAGTACAGCAAAATATTATTGAATTTGTTTCTTCTCCCTTTTTCTTTGTGAATTTACACCTTTAGGAAAGATACTGTCTGTCCTCTTAAGTGGGGTTTTGAGAAGCAGCAGAGATCATTGGGGTAGTTCAGTCCTTTGGGAAGTCCAGGCATCAGTTTATTTATTAATTTTTAATACCTACATGAGGAAAGTGAGATATTTGAAATCTAGAGACACAGTCAAGCATTATCACTGGGCCTTGTAGATCATGCAAACTGGTTTGTCTTTCTCTTGAAGGCAATGAAAAGTGCTAATGGATATAAAGCAGGATAGCAATGTAATCAGAGCTGCATTTTTAAATGCAAATTATGTCTAGGGAATAAAAAAATATGTTGGCAAAACAGAAGAACAAAGTCGGGAAGATTGATTAGGAGGTTCAAGTAGCAATTTAAGGAAGACTTACAACAACATGGGCGAGGATAAGTCAGTGGGTCTCGGCCCAGAGTACTAACCTCTACTTTCAATGGTTCCTTTCTTTTAATTTGTCTTCCTTCCTTCCTTCCTTCCTTCCTTCCTTCCTTCCTTCCTTCCTTCCTTCCTTCCTTCCTTCCTTCCTTTCTTCCATAAAGATAAAATCCTGCCAGTTTTACCTTCTAAAATCTCTCCAATCTACCTTCTTTTCCTCTCCATTCTGGGCTATGATGAAGCTCTCACGATGACCTTAAGGCACATCATGTATTCCCCTACTCTGGTGCCAGAGTGGTTTCTCTAAACCACAGGTCTGATCATATGTCTTTTCTAACAAAAACTTTTCAGTGACTCTCCAAAGTTCAGAGGACCAAGCCTGAGATCCTTAGTCTGGCATTAATTTTTATTATTTTTTACAAAAGTTTCCATCTGTAATGTATTGAAATTTTATTAAAAAGGAAAAAACAAATCTGGTCCTTCATCAGGCGCAGTTTGAAACATACTGGTTTAGATAATATTTCCCATGTTGTAGAAAACAAAAAATTGTGAGATATCAAGCCTAATAAACATCATGAATACCTGGGAGACAGAAGATTAGAAGGGAAATAGGAGGAAAAAGAAAGAAACACTGTGTCTATCAAATACTTGCTCTCTCTCCAGCAATCTTCTGGGAGTTTTACATGTGTAGCAAAGTAAAGAAACTATTTTAACCACTGATGTTAGAGTCTCCCTTGGGAATACACTCCTTTTTTTTTTTTTAGAAAAATACCTTGATAAACTGCTTTGCAGGGGTGAAGTAAGGCCTCAAAACAGATGGGAATCTGTGAGATAAATTAACAGGAAGTTGGTGTTGAAGGGGGCAGAAAGGGAAAGAGAGATTCTCTATAACCTCCCAGGAAATTGGAGCCCACAGAGAGAAGGGGCCAACAAGAAATTCAAGATGGCAGAGCAACGTAATGACATTTTTATAAAAAGAAAAATAAAGATACCTGATTACTAAATTTATATTTTTAAATTGTTGTGATATAAACCTTCAATTCCCAAAAATCTCTAGTAAAGATGCACACTAATAACAAGTACGGATGACTTTGAGGCTATGCTCAGGGAAGGGGGTGTGTTTTATATTCAGTTAGTTCAAAAGAGATTGAAGTAAATAAATAGAAATGAGCTAAGCTGAAAATGAGAAGAGTTTGTTGGAGGCCAGAACTCAGAGCTAAGACTAAGTAGGAGAATGTAAATGTGCCACTACCAAGAAGTTACAAAAAGCTTGGGCAGGGCATAGGACTTTCCACTGGTCATGGGATATGTAATGTGAACCAAGTTATTTAAAATTTCTCATTGGAAAGCTGCTGTATAACAACTTACCACAGAGAGGCTAAAACAATCCATGAACCCATATTTATTATTTTATCATTTTTAGGGGTCAGAAATATAGGCATAACTTCACAGGATCCTCTGCTTTAAGGTCTCTCACACTGAGAGACAGAGAAAGAGAGAGAGAGAAGAAAGCAAGAAAGCAAGAAGAAAGAAAGAAAGAAAGAAAGAAAGAAAGAAAGAAAGAAAGAAAGAAAGAAAGAAAAGAAAAGAAAAAAAGAGATTTTAAGATATTGTCATGTATTTTGAGAGGCTGGCAAATCTGAAATCTGTAGGGCAGACTAGCAGTATGAAAATTCTAGCAAGACTTAAAGTGGCAGTCCTGAGTCCAAATACCATAGGGCAACAGGTTGAAAACTCAAACAAGGTTTCTATGTTGTAATCTTGAGAAGTCCTTCTTTTAGATGGATCTTTAGTCTTTGCTCTTAAGGTTTTTAACTGATTAGATGAAGTCTACCCACATTATGAAGTATAATCTGCTTTACTCAAAGTCTACTTGTTTGAACATTAATCTTTATTCAAAGTCTACTGATTTAAATTACAATCACATAAAAATACATTAACAGCAATTTCTAGGCTTGTGTTTAACCAAACAACTGAGCGCTATAGTCTAGCCAAGGTGACAGATAACATTAACTATCACAGGCTGAAATCAAGGTGTTGGCTTGAGTCTCATGGAGGAGTGTCATCTGAATGCTCAAGGGCTGGAGTCTCATCTGAAAGCTTGACCAGGGAAGGAACTGCTTCTAAGCCCATCTGGTTATTGGCAGAATTCAGTTCTTTGCAGGTAGTTAGATTGGTGGCTTAAGTTCCTTGCTGGCTATTGGCAGGAGGCTGTCCTTGGTCCTTTGCTATATGGGCCTCTCCATGCAATAGCTTATTCCAACAAATTATAAAGGAAGAATCTATTAGCAAGACACAAGTCAAATCTTATATATTCTAATCAAGCAAATGATATTCTGTCACTTTATCACATTCTGATGATTAGAAAAATGAATTGTTAAGTTAGCACATAACCAAAGGGAGAAAATACACAGTGGCATGAACACCAGCATGAACACACAATGGCATGAACACCAGCAAGTAGGTACTATCTTAGAGTCTGCCTGTCACAAAGAGCACATCACTGTTTCAGGTAAACTGTTTTATTGGAAACCTCTAACCTATTGATGAAGTGGTCATTTTATTGCCATTTCACACCTTAACATATAAATGTTCAGACAGCTTTCCTGTCTGGATCAACATAACACATGAACTAAGAGGCGAAGCTGGTAATCAGGCTGCCTCTGTTTGCTACCAAGAGTAGCATCTTTCCTACCTTATTATAAGGAAAGGGAGTGGGAATTTCTTTTTAAGTATGTGATTTATTTAACTTTGAGAATAAGCTTTCTTCTCTGTTTCCAATTTTTCCTGACCTTCCTACACTACAACTTATTGTGGCTTCCTTTTTATTTATTTATTTTTGTTTCACTAGAAATTTCTGTTACAAAGACAACACTCATTACCTCTTCTCAAATTTAAGTGTTCCAATAGACCCTTGACCTCCCCAGATACAGTTCTCCCTAAGAACAGTAGTTATATCTGCCCTGTGGAGTACAAGGAGACTTTTCTCAGAATTTCTCCTCACTTTGTATATTTCTGCTTTCAATTTTCCAGCCTTATCATCTTATAATAATGTTTGATACCTCCTTGTATTAGCCTAATTTTTTAAGTCCCTGGTCATCTGATCCTATAAAACTGGAGCTAATATACTTTGCTAGCAGACTTAACCTTACCTCATTCTTTGTAACCAGGTTACTCCTTGAGAAGGGAAATAATCTCACAGCCTAGTCATACATGATCAGGAAAGTAAAGCTCTGCATCCTATTCCAAATAGTGCCCTGAGTTCTAGATTCTCTCTCCAAAATATGCATTTTGTAAGTTATTCTCATACCATAAGCACCTGCCTGGTATCCTAATTTCTCCAGGACGGAGGTCCCAATCTTCATCCTCTCTAGGATTTCTAAGGCCCGAATTTATGAACCTGAACCCAAATCATTGTAGCTAGGTTTACTTCTCTAGATTTTTCCACATCACCAGGTAGGGTTTCAGTTTCCCCTTGTTTTAGTCTCTAATTACTATTCAAATATTGTTCATCCCAGGTTAAGTAGAGAAGATATAGAGATTTATGACATTTCTTTTGGGTTTGTGATACATTAGAAAACAATAAAAATGAAACTTGTTGTTTGTATTCTTAGGTTACTTATTACAAATTTTAAATACAAAGGAAGAAAATTCCAGACCATTCAGCTAAGGGTAAGGAAGAAATGGGAATTTGAAGACAAAGGTATTTCTATAGTTCCCCAAACCCTATAGAACCTACTTGAAGTAAGCTATGGCTATTCTTAGGCAATACTTTTTCCTAGACATCAGTGAAATAGACCACCTCTCTTTCTTTGTCAAATATCTCCTGTTGATTCACATCGAAGACAGTAGTGAGTTCTAAGTGCCTTGGCTTGTAATCAAGGGTTTCCATAATCATACTGCAAGCAATTTTTTCAATCTTATTTCCATGTCTCTGCATGATAATGCATTCCCCTTCTTTGTACATGATGGCCTTGGCTTAATTCTTAACCTATTAAACTTGATCCATCATATTCTTAGACAGCACTTCCTGTCCTTTACAAATATCTCAAGGTCTCTTATCCATTATCCTCAGTACATTGTTTATATCTAGCCAAACACATATTTCATTCTATCATGTGATATGGCTCATTGTTTACATGCTTTTCTTCCCTTATTAGTTCAGAACACTTTAAAGTATGAGACCTACTTTGTATACTTTGTTATCTTCTCATCCTCAGACTCTATCTCACTTCACTGAATGAGGCATAGGGATGAGATGAGGTTGGGGATGGGATACAAGTTTTTGGAATCAGACATACTAACATTTGAAAATAGGTTCTGGTATTTACTAATGCTATGATTGGAGAAGTTACTTGGCCCCCAAGTCTTGGTTTCCTAATCTACAAAATGAAAATAACATTGTCTGCCTCAGAGGTTTGTTGTAAATATTTACTAGGATTAAATATATTGAAAAATTGGCACAATGTAGGCATGTTCTTCCCCAAACCTCCCATTCCCACAACCCGAGCCCACTCCCCACTCCATCCTCCTCTCTCCCCTACATTTTCTAGTTCTACCCCACATTAATACACACTTGTTAAAGTGGGTTGAATGCCCTGTCCCTGGCCCCCTTGAATCAGGAAGCAAAGGACTCATAGTTTTTAAATGATCTCTTGACTTCTCTCTCTGCAGCCTTTCTGCTTGCTTGGTGCTTACATCCTTCTTTTCTCCCCCACCTGTCTTAATCAGCTTTGAATTCTTTTGTTTTCTCTCTCTGTTCCAAAGTTTCATCTTCGCCTTTAAGCCTTTTGTTTACATTGCATCTCTCTTCTGCTGGAAAAAGCATGGCCTTGTGAAGCTGGCGTTTGTTTAAACTTCTGTCTTCTCAAGACCTGTATTTATGAGTTTTCTAATGTTCCCAGTACTGGGGATTTCAACACATACACCAGAGCTTTTGAGTAAGTGCTCCAACCTGAAAGAAGAGCTATTCCAAGGTTAGGTCATCCCGTACCATGATGCTGCCTCATCCACAGCCAAGCAAAATAAAAATTTCTATGGAGTTGAAACAGAAATGAGTCTGTCTGATCAATTCTTATTTTTATAAATAGGAATCCATTTTAATCTATGTTTATGGCTTGCACTGCTTGTCACAGTTGAGAGGAGGGTAGGATTTATCAAGTAATTTCTAGTATTGAATGTCTACTCAGCCCAATGTAAGAGAGAGCCTAGGTCCCTGCTCTAAAGGAGCTTAAAATTTACTTAGGGAATAAAAACAAATCCATGAAAATAAAAGGTAATTAAAGTTAGGAGTTGAAAGAGCTAGCTAATTAATATTTATTGATTGTATAAACAAATAAATACATGATTGAATGAATGAATAAAAATAATTAAATGAATAAATAAATGAAGACTTGAGCTTCAAGGCTTGTGCTCAAAAAATTTGACAAAGTCGTTGATTCAAAGCAATTTAAATCACCTTTAAATTATTTGCATTGGAACTCCACACTGATCTCATTAAGTAAGCAATCTAAGCCATTTCAACAAAGACACCTTTAAGTAGCCACAATAGGTCAGAGCTTATACTTAGTCCAAAAGGAAAACAAGATGAGTAAGGTATTGTCCTTTCTCTAGGATTGAAACAAAATTTCCTGCCAATTTTCTACGTGTTATTGCCAAGATATTCTACGTATAAGCTCACATCCTTGAAGCCAGTAGAATATCATCAATTTTAAGTGCAATAATAGATTGAATGGGAAATGTGGATATGTGTTGTGACTCAGGACTACTTGCTGGTTGACCTATAAGCACCACTCAATGTGTCCATTTTATCAGTAGGAGAGCTTTCTGAAGGTAGTTTGACACTTTCCATTCTCTCTTCTAGGTATATGAAATATTTGTTGTGTGCCCAACTAGAATGTAAATTTCCTGAGAGCAGGATCCATTTTTATTTATCTACGTATCTTCCACAGAGACTAGCATATTTTCTAACATATGGCAGATACTCCATATATATTGAATGAATGGACAAGTATAATATAAAACAAAGATGTATCCAGTAAGTTCTTACTTAATGTCATCATCATCAAGAGGTTCTTGGAAACTGTGACTTTAAGTGAAACAATATGTAACAAAATTAATTTTATCTTCAGCTAATGAATATAAACAATAGTTAAGTTTCTATGACATATTCTATGACATGTTTCTGGTCACAAAAACATCACATCACCAAGATTCTAAATAAAGACTCCAAACACTTGTAATATCAAACATTGAAATTAATGTGAGCTATATGTACCCTTAAATAAGATTAATGAAAATAAGTAAGATAATTATTTACCCAATTTTTGGCATATCAGTGAGTGATGATGGCCATAGTGGTCATTGGTAAAATTAAGAAATAAAATGCAAAGCAAAAATTATAAGGAGCATGTCCTACTACCATGAAGTTCAAAACCAAACAATCATGATATGATTTTTGTATCTAGAAAATCTCAAAGACTCCACCAAGAGATTCCTAGAATTGATAAATAAATTCAGCAAAATCTCAGATTATAAAATCAATGTACATAAATCCGTAGCATTTCTATATATCAATAACAGTCAAGCTGAGCATCAAATCAAAGACTCAATACCATTCATAACAGCTACAGAGAAAATAAAATATCTAGGAATATACTTAACTAAGGAGGTGAAAGATATCTACAAGGAGAATTAAGAAACACTGAGGAAATAAGTTGCAGATGACACAAACAAATGGAAAAACATATCTTGCTCATGGATGGATAGAATCAACATTGTTAAAATGTCCATACTACCCAAAGTGGTTTGCAGATTCAATGCAATACTCATCAAAATACCAATGTTATATTTCACAGATCTAGAAAAAATAATTTTAAGCTTCATTTGGAACCAGAAAAGAGTCCAAATAGCCAAAGCAATCTTAAGCAAAAAGAACAAATCTGGAGGTATCACATTACCAGAATTCAAACTATATTTCAAGACTATAGTAGCTAAAACAGCATCGTATTGGTAGAAACACAGAGACATAGACCTAAGGAATGGAATAGAGAATCAAGACATAAAACCATCTACCTAAAGCCAATTGATTTTTGACAAAGCAGACAATAGAACATACTGGAGAAATGAAGTCCTATTCAATAAATGGTGCTGGGAAAACTGGATAGCCACATGTGGAAGAATGAATCAGGATCCATATCTCTCACCAATCAAAAAGAAATTCACAATGGGTAAAAGACTTAAGTATAAGGCATGAAACCATAAGAATTCTAAAGGAAAATGTAGAAAAAATTCTTTTAGATATCAGCCTACATAAAGAATTTCTGACTAAGGCCTCAATGGCAATCACAACAATAATAAAAATAATTAAATGGGAATTTATTAAACTAAAAAGCTTCTGCACAGCTTAGGAAATAACAGAGCAAATAAATAACCTATGGAATGGGAGAAAATATTCACAAGCTGTATATTGGATAAAGGATTAACATCCAGAATGCACAAAGAACTCAAGCAAACCATCAAGCAAAAAACAAACGACCCCATTGAAAAGACATGAATAGAAGTTTTTCAAAAGAAGATACACTAATGGCCAATAAACATATGAAAAACTGCTCAACATCACTAATCATCAGGGAAATACAAATTAAAATCACAATGAGATATCACCTTACCCCTGTTAGAATGACTTTTATTAAAAAGTCCAAAAACAATAGATGCTGGTGTGGATGCAAGAAGAACGGAATGCTTATACATTGCTTATACATCGTTGGTGCGACTGCAAATCAGTAGAACCTCTGTGGATATTCTTCAAGGAGCTAAAAGCGGTCCTACCATTCAATCCAGCAATCCCACTACTGGGTATATACCCAAAGGAAAATAAGTCATTTTATAAAAAAGACACTTGTACTTGAATGTTTATTGCAGCACAATTCACAATTGCAAAGATGTGGAGACAACCCAAGTGTCCATCAATTCATGAATGGATTAACAAAATGTGGTATATGTATACCATGGAGTACTACTCAGCCATAGAAAAGGATGAATCAATGTCTTTTGCAACAATTTGAATGGAATTGGAGACCATTATCCTAAGTGAAGTATTTAAAGAATGAAAAAACAAACACCACATGTATACTCGCTATTAAATTGGAACTAATTGATGAACACACATGTGCACAAAGGATGTAAAACTCAGTGGCAATCAAATAATGGGGAGGAGGTGGGAGGGGAGAAGCAAAAACCCACCTGACAGGTACAATGAACACCATTTGGGTGATGGGCACATTTATAGCTGTGACTCAAACCTAACAAAAACGATCCATATAACCAAAAACATTTGGACCCACTTAATATTTTGAAACAGAACAAAACAAAATAAACAAACAAATCTGGCAGGCTCAGTCAGGGCTTTTGTCTCACATCATTTACTGTTGTGCATTTGTATGATTATCATATTCTGAATATATTTTTATTTTACAGTAATATGTATTAATTCATTCATTCATTTTCCAACCTATTTATTCCAGTTTAGGGTCATGGGTAGCAGAAGCCTATCTTGGCAGCTCAGGGTTCAAGGCAGGAACTCACTCTGGCCAGGACATCATCCCCTTTCAGGGCACACTCACGTATACACCCACACTCACTCAGACTGGCATCATTTGGACACACCAATTAATCTAATAGGCACAGCTTCGAGATGTGACTGGAAACCACAGTGTCCAGAGAAAACCCATACAGGCAATGGGATAATGGGCAAACACCCCACAGAGAGTGACCCCAGCTGGGAATCGATTCTTTTTCTTATCGAAGTTATAACAAAATGAGATTGAACAAAACTGTGCTATTGGAGGGCCTGCTGTTTGTTCAACAAGGATTTGGGAGCTTTCTTTCTTTTCTTTTTGAGATACAGTCTCATTCCCTTGCCTTGAGCAGAGTGCTGTGGTGTCATTCTAGCTCATAGCAATCTCAAACTCCTGGGCTCAAGCAATCCCTCCTGCCTCTGCCTCCCAAATAGCTGGGACTACAGGTGCACAACACAACACCTGGCTAACTTTTTATAATTTTAGTAGAAATGGGGTCTTGCTCTGCTCAGGCTGATCTCAAAATCCTGAGCTCAAGCAATTCTCCCTTCCCTGTCTCCCAGAGTGCTAGGGTTATAGGCATGAGGCCCCACTCCTGGCCAGGATTTGGGAACTCTTACTACGTGTTAGGCACAAATCTAGAAAATGGAGACATAAAGATGGATAAACTAGCTTCTGATGCACCAGGAGCTCTCAGTCTGCTTGGACATTCAGAATGCAAACCAATAATGATAATTCAATGTACTAAATATCATGGTAATGGTAAACATTGCAAGCTTTATGAGCCATTGGCAGGACTTAAGAGTTTTGAAAAGACTTAGGAAGAGAGATAAACTTGAAGCAAGACCTACAGGATGAGTAAAGGGTTTGCCAAGTGAAAAAGCTGTAAAAATAGTTCAACGGAAGGATGAGCAGTAAAGACAGTGATGACATATTAATAGAGGCGTTTCATTAAATGAGTAAATGAGGCATCTCCCTCATTAAAGACAGAGGGAACAGTCTATGCAAAGGCACAGAGAAACAAGAAAGTCCAACATATAAAAATAACCTGAGTTGGTTCGAGTGGGAGTGTATTATAGAGAATCAGCAGAGGGAGTAACAAGGCAGACTGGGATCAGATTGTAAATCTACCGCACACACACCATGCCAAGCAGTTTGAACTTCATCACTTAAGCAATAATATGCCACTCATCTTCTTTAAAGTTGTAGTAAGATAATCAAATTTTTGTCTTAGAAAGATGCCTCTGACTGAGTTGGGGTAGATGGTTCTGGGAAGCAGGGAAGGAAGGAAACATTTAGTGAGTGATATCTATGTACCAGGATAGTCATTAAGGGCTTTCACAGATGTTTAGAAGTTTGCTTCATTAAATCTTTACAATAGCCATAAAAATAAGCATTAGTATGCTCATTTAACAAATAAAAAATCTGATGCTTGAAAGTGAGAATAGAAGAAGGATTAAAAATTGAGAAACTATTTACACTTCCAGGGGAGATAAAAAATAGGCCTATGTTAGAGGAGGATGATAAGAAGGCAGGGAGGGCAGAAATACAGCATATTGGAGGAAAATTCAGAAGGCACACTTAGTAGCATGGCCATGAGGAAGAAAAACAGTGATAGCGAAAGAGTGAATTCAAGGTCCCTAGAACATTGAAAAGCCTGGAACTTATATAACCACCTTCCTGCAATGGCTTTTAAATCCCTCACATTTCTTCTAATACCACTGCCTTGAAATTCATAGAGAGAATGTACATATACATTTCCCTTAAGATGCAAAACAAAGTTTTAGAGTTTTCTGTCGTTAGTGTATCCCCTCGGAAGTTGGCTGCTGTACTAGAAAAGAGTCTAGGTACTCAGTTTTCAAGACAGTTACATGTGGCCGGGCGCGGTGGCTCACGCCTGTAATCCTAGCACTTTGGGAGGCCGAGGCGGGCGGATTGTTTGAGCTCAGGAATTCGAGACCAGCCTGAGCAAGAGCGAGACCCCGTCTCTACCAAAAATAGAAATTAATTGGACAGCTAAAAATATA
>CAUYSK010030095.1:0-47548 GCA_963575035.1 Avahi laniger
CCTGTAGTCCCAGCTACTTGGGAGGCTGAGGCAGGAGGATCTCTTGAGCCCAGGAGTCTGAGGTTGCTGTGAGCTAGGCTGACGCCACGGCACTCACTCTAGCCAGGGCAACAAAGTGAGACTCTGTCTCAAAAAAAAAAAGGAAATGAAGACAGGGACTGTTATTGGAATGGCTGGCTATAGTCAGAGGCCTCCAAGAAGGAAAGGATATGTGAGCAGGGTTTTTGAACAGAAACATGGTCAGGGAGACACAGAGGACAGAAATGTCAGTGATTGAGAGGCCTCAGTCTGAGTGAGAAGCCAAGGAATGCTGGAAGAAAAGGTAGCAAATAGGCAGTTAAGAAGGGAACTGGAGTGGAGGACCTTCCATCTGAACATGAGAAAGAGAATAATGTAAACCAAAAAGCAAGATCTGTTTACAGCTACAGAAAATATAATTTGAGTTGGAAAAAGGCCTCAAGTTCCTTTGCCACTCTTGCAGAATTCTTGTTTTTCTAACACATGAGATCAATATACTAGAAGATGCCATCTTCTTCTGCTTGGCAGACAGAGATGAGGGGGAACTCAGATGGTCTCCTTGTCCAAGTTAATACACACAGGAACACTTTGGTCCCAAGCCCAAGTTTCCTTAAATGACATACAGATCATGTTCCTTTTCCCTCACTTCATCTGCCCAGCTGTCATCACTCCTCAAAAGCCGTCAAATTTCTGGCCCTAAACATCCTTGCCATGAAGCCCCAGTAGTTTGCAGACACACATTCCCCAACAGTCTGCCATGATGCTCAGCATCAAGGAAGCCTCTCTCAGAGTCACAAGTAAGCAGCAATGTATTTCCGCTGCAATCGCCAAGAAATGACTTGAGGAAGGTCATGATTATCCACATTTACAAAGGTTAGGGATAACTTCAAATGTAAAAGTAGGAATGTGCCATCCCTCTGATGCAATCTGTACATAGCTTGCTCTGTATCTTCAATCATGGGTCTTAGGAATGGAAGCATCCGAGGGCAGACTTCCAGTGGGATTCCTTCCATTTTAAGCAGTGCTCTTAGTCTATAAGAAAGCGTTTGCTGAATTTTGTTATCAAGGCTGAGATTAGAAACAGAAGGTCAATAGACCAGAGTAAGGGTAAAGTCTTTCTCCAGGCTCTGATGGGACAACAGTCCCTGACTATTTTCTGTAATTTATATGCCTGCAAGACGAACCTTGAGAACTCGAAAACAAAGACAAGACTTGGGAGGCCAATAAGAGATAGA
This sequence comes from Avahi laniger, assembly GCA_963575035.1. Classification (NCBI taxonomy): domain Eukaryota; kingdom Metazoa; phylum Chordata; class Mammalia; order Primates; family Indriidae; genus Avahi; species Avahi laniger. Next base: position 1,254 of record CAUYSK010030095.1, read on the forward strand.
AAGTCATCTGTCAACCATCAGTCCCTGAGGAGAGTGAAGTGCTTTAGTGTGCTGGTGGCACGATGGGGAGTCTAAGCCTCAGCAGCTAAGAAGATACTTTGGTGCAGGCTACCCAGGGCACAAGGCAGGGAGAGACAGCGCTGAAATACTTGCTCACTTCTGCCTCTGCCACCCCGTGTTAAAGCAAATAAGAAGGAGGATATTAGCCTAAGGTGGTCTCTGTAGCCAGAGCTCCTACTTAAGCAAACCAAAACTCAATTTAATGTAAACAATAATATGAAAATAGAGACTTTACCAGTCAGAAACCACCCACTAACCTCTAGCTAGGGTCTTTCCACTCTGATCAATCAAATATATCTTTTTTGTCTTCCTTCTACATTCGGCCTATAAAAGCTCACCGTCCATGCTGCTGCAGCAAAGCTTTCTAAACTGCTTCTTGTTCTGAGCGCTGGCGGATTTAGGAATGGTTCTTTGTTCAGATGAACTCTGTTACATTTATTTTGTCTAAAGTTTTTCTTTTAACACCTCCTTCCTTCTTCCCTCCCAGAGTTGGGATCCTTCTTTACTTTGCATAGCTGCTCCACTCCACCTCTTCTAGAACATTAATGCCCCCAAAGCCCTCCTCAGTGCACAAATGCCATCTGCAGCACACATGTACACAGCAGACACCGACTGGGCACCGGGTCCCTGAAGAACAGTTCAACTTTCACACCCAACATATGATGGCACTGATTGACCACAAGTGACAAGGACCTTTGAAGTCAGCTCACTCCATTTATGAGTTTAGAGTTTTAGAATGTAGATCCAGTGATCCAGAATCTACTTTCTCTTGACTTCTGTCTTTAGGATCTAGTTCTAGGACTAATGAGATTTTGTAAAATAAATATCCTTTCACGATAAGACATGTTTTCAATCCATTTATATTATAATACTAACAGCTAACATTTATTGAGAGCTGATTATGAGCCATATCTTATAGGCAGGGAGGCACAATATAATGTTTCTTAAACTTAACAGATCCTAATACATCCACTGCTCCCAGGCCCCAGCCTAGCTGGGTTAAATCAGAATCTGAGACAGGGCCTGGGAATTGTTCTTTTCACAAGAGCCCTAGCTGGTTCTTAGGACCAGGCAAATTGTGGACTGATGGTACAGTGGTTAAGATGTGACATACTTGGGTCCATGATCTGATTCCATCATTTATTTGTTATATAACCTCCAGGCAACTTACTTAACCTCTCTGAACCTCAGTTATGTAGCTGGAAGTTCAGAATGATGACAGCATCTCCCTATAGGGTATTCAGAGGAATAAATGAGATATTGGTCATAAACCACTTAGAATAACGCCTGGCACAGAGTAAACTCCCACCAGTATGATCATCATCACTGATCTGAATGACCCTATAAAAATAATATCCCTATTATTTTTGCACAGTGGTATACAATTAGCAATTAAAGGGCCTAGACCAGGATTTAAACTCAGACTTGACCATCTCCAAAGCACTAAGTGCCTACACAGTGACAAAGGAAGGAGGAATGAAATGGGCAGGAGGCCCAGTGGCATGGAATGATCCATATATCCAGGTCCTGGCTCCAAATTCATGCTTGAATCCAGCTCATGTTGTATCCTCATGAGCAGCCATTAGGCAAGAGCTCCAGGCAGAAGACGTCCCCGAGCATCACGGTAAGGAAGGAAAGTTTGCATTGGACTTTCTCCCGTGTCTGCTTCTACTCCTCTTCCACGCAGTCCCCCATCCCCACCACTGCCCTTTTGAGGCCATGCAGAATCCCCCTCTCCAGGTCTGCACCGAGCCCTGCCCAATGAGCCCCTCTCCCGGGAGGCAGGCCAGGCACAGAGTTTGGGGGGCTGGCCTGGGGAACACGGATGGCCTCTGCTTCACCCTCCAATTATAAGGCCTCCCGTTGTTCCTTCACCCTTCTGGGACCCTCTCCCAATGAGTCCTAACGCTCATCTAGGCACAGAGCCTGGCTCACTGGTCAGTTAGTCAATAGTTCTGGACTTCAGCCTATCACCTCTCCTTTCTCTGGATTTCCCTGACCTAATGTTTCAGTTAAAGTGGTGCCACCTATGACTCATACTTTAGTACAAGTTTATTAATGAGCCTTCCTCATTCATTTCTTCACACAAATATCCCCCAAGTACAGGTGACAAATAGGGCCCAGCTCCTGCTGCTGAGGCCTTCGGGGAAGAGAAGGGCCATAAACGAGTGAATGGAACACCCTGTAAGGCGCTAAGAACTAAGGGCTGCGGTGGTGCTAATTCTACTGGAGGAAGTCAGAAAAGGTAAAGTTTATCCTGAGTCTTACAGGATGAACAGGAGTTTACCAGGCAGAGCAAGGCACACCCAACAAAGAGAACAGCAGCGGAAAGACTCAGTCATGAGCGGCCTACAGGGCTGAGAAGAAGCTGCGAGGTGAGCAGGGGATGCGGCTGCGGCGGTGCAAAGTGGCCTTCAGTGGGAGATCTGCACCAGACACAGTGTTTCTAGTTTCAGTTTATCCTGTGAGCAACTGGGACTGGTGGAGGTTTTCTAAGCAAGCAAGCGACATTATTAGATTGTTTCTTCCAAACTCCGTGGTGAGCTCCTGGCACTAAAAAAGAGTTTTGAAATTAGCCAGGCATGGTGGCACGTGCCTGTAGTCCCAGCTACTCGGGAGGCTGAGGCAGTAGGATCGCTTGAGCCCAGGAGTGTGAGGTTGCTGTGAGCTAGGCTAACGCCACGGCACTCTAGCCAGAGCTAGAAAAAAGAAAAAAGGGCTTTGATGGGGCATGAAGAGGTGAAAGAGGGGCCACTTCAGCTGATAGAAGACAAGGTGCCAGAGACCATCTTTCCTCACTATCCATCAACCCCGCTAAACCCTGGCCCAGCTGACACTGAACTCTGGTCAAGTGCCCACTGGAATATCAGGCTCCAGAAGATATTTACAGAACAATGGGGAGATACAGAGGAGCTGGGACCGACTGCGGGATAAACTGCAGGTGAGTCAGAGAGATGTGATTCTGTGTCTAGTGGCTCACACTGTCCTGAAAGGAGCAAGAGCTTCCAGCCAGAGAGACCTAGGTGTGAATCCCACCTCCTCTTGACTACCTGCAAGCATGACCTAAAGTAATTCACTTAATCTGAGGCTATTTTCTCATCTACCTCAAAGGCTCGTTCTGAAGATTAAAACTAATTTATTCCAAGTGGTGAAGACAGCATCCACTCTAAGGAATGATGGCTCTCTAAATATTACTAAACTGATTATTAATGTCTTCATTTTTATCTCACAGGGTAGGAGCCTTCAGACTAAAAGATCATCAAAAATAACGGGCCCCACTGAGGTTCGGCTGGAATTAGGCTTTCCAAGACACTGGCTGGGCTGTCATGTCTCCGAGGTGAGACTCCGAGCAGTCCCTTCCAAGTTGCTGCTGCCCTACTTGGCTGTCTGCAGTTTCTGTAAGATCACATTTCCCGCCTGACCCAGTGGGCCCTGGAGAGCTGTCGGCCTTGTAGCTTGGGGCTTTTCAGAGGTCTCACATGACAACCTGGCAGGGTGCAGCTGTTCCCAGGCATTAATAATACAGGCCTTTTTCCGCAAACTCTGGCAAACACTCTAAAATGATAAGTGAAAAACAATGGGTCCAAATTCTCACTGGGGCTTAGGGCAGAAGAGGCCAGAATAACTTGTCTTTATCAGGGCGAAATCGTGGAGCTGAATCAGACTTCTGCTGGGGGTGGTGGCTGAAGGAAGCCTTTGGGAATAAAAGCAAGGAAATGTGGGGGAAACTGGCAGGGAGGGAGGAACAGCCACATTCCTTACAGAATAAACCTTCTCACCTGTGGGCAGGCTCACAGAGGAAGGCTTCAGAGATCCAGGAGCAGAGAGAGAGGAAGCCGTGTGACCTGTTGTTTGAGTAGTGAGCTGGGCCATGGATTCCATCTCAGCAATAGCCAAAAATCACAGCAGCCACCACGCCCACCCAGAGACATCGAGGACAGGAGACCTTAGGAAGAACAGGCCCCTCTCCCTCACAATCAGGAGGTGAGTGGGGTCCATATCAGCTGGATCTTTCTCTCCTTTGATCATACTGTTTCAGCACCTAAAACAGTGCCTGGCATTAAAACACTCAGTAAATATGAACGACTCAAGCAATGTGTATGAGGGAGGGGCGCAGGGGGCAAAGCATGGGCTTTGTATCCCTGCAGCACCATTTAGTAACTATGCAAATACAAGCAAGCCATTTGGTCTGAGCCTCACTTTCCTCATCAGGGAAATGGGATAATGACACACACTTCAAAAGGTTTTCTGAGAATTACATAAAATGATGCTTGTAAACGCCCCTAAAACAATGCTTGGCAGTTGCAGGCACTCAATAAATGGACTCTCAGAATTATAACTCTATTCTTCCATCTGCAGATACAAATCAGACCTTGACTGTCAACTCTCTATTTCCAATCCTTACGGAGGGAGGGAGACTGGGGGAAGTGAAGAAAAACAGTGTGAAATAACTAAAGGGGATAAATCAAAGGAAAGCAAAGGAAGACCTATGAGATCACACCACCCCGTGTGGCCTGGGGCAAGTGAAGTACTTCTCTGGGTCTCAGAATTCTTTACCGTAGGATGCAGAGTTCCTGGAACACAGTTAGGACCTCCAGCGAGTCCGTGGAGAGCCTGCAGGGCTGCCTTGGGGTGGGAAGGAAGGAGACCAGTGGCCCCCAAGCCGCTTTAGGCAGCTTCCTATGGGAGGCTTTTCCTCTGAAGAAACAGTTCGGAACTGGCCTCGCCCCTGTGCCAGCCCTGAGTCCCCCAGCCTTCCTTCCGCACCCAGCCTCACTCACCTCTGCGGCGCTCGGCACTGCCAGCCATCCGCTCTGGAAATCTCTCTCCACTGCCTCCTCTGGCACTGCCCTTCGTGCGTACGGTGTTCTGCTTCTTTCTGGCTCCTTCCCTGGCTCCTCTCCTTCCTCCTGGGCAAGAGGAGTGGGACGAGGAGAGAAGAGTGGATGGGAGAATGTAAAGCCCGCCAGGCAAGGGGAGAACAGGATGTGGGGAGCTGGGAGTTTGGCTGTGGACGGGCAGAGATTGTGGGCTTTGTTGAAGTGCCTCAGGCAGATGGACAGGGCGGGTGCAGACCAAGAGAAGAGCCGCTGCCCTCCCTGGCAGAATCTTCTCTCCCATCCACTTCTTTCCTTGCCCCACCGCCCCTGCTGAAGTTGGGTCCATATCACCTAATATTAGGATCCTCACGACAGCCTCCTAACCTATCCGCTGCCCCTCCTCAGAGACTTAAATAGCATCTTCCATGTTTACTCCATTAAGTCCAAATTCCCCAGTCTAGCATACAAGACTCCACACCCACCCCACTCGCCAGCCACCAAGCAGCACCCCACCATGCACACAGGCACTCTTCCCTGAATTCACCCTGGCTAGCCGACCTGACGTGGCCTGTGCTCGTTTCTTCCCTCAGTGCACCCTCACCCCAATTCCAACTATCAAATCTTTTGCACTGTAAACAGCACACCCACTCTCCTCTCTTCCAAGACCCTGCATCCGAGACTGCCAAAGCCTAGAGGTGTTTGCAGATGTTGGAGAGCACACTTCCCTCTATCTGCTCGGTCAATAATTCGGTCCAATTCCAGGTATTGCAAAAGCGAGGCCCTTGCCTTGTCTTCAAATAAGAGCCACAGGGTGGAAAGAAAACACCTGCTCTGTAGTGGCCATGAACCCCATGTAAGCGGGTAGGTCACATTTAACAGCGTACCTTCGGCAGGAAGGCTGTCGGCCACGGCCACACAGCCACCGCTGCTTGTTTGTCTCTTTATTCCGTTTTGCACTTAGTCCAGCTATGAGCCCCAGCAGGTGCTCAGTAAATACTAATTGAATTAATTAATGAGATCCTCCTGCTGGGAGCATGAAACTAATTCCATAAAATTATGATTCTCTTGCCTTTTGCATATAAAGATGACCCGACAAATGACAGAAATGTTCTACAACTGGATTGCGGTGACAGCTGCACAACTGAGTAAATTTACTAAAAAAATCACCGTGTTGTACATTTAATGTGGGTTGATGTCGTGGAGTATAAATTGTACCTCAACGAAGTTGTTTTAAAAAATCTGTATGATGATCAAAACCACCATGGTGGCTCCCCGTGTTCAGCTGAGTAATGAACTGAGTCACGAGCACGCTCAAACACAAACAACAGAAAAGACGACCCAGGCCTGAAAGGCGCAGGTTCCGACCTTATCTCGGGCCCTGGGGATTCGGCAGCAGTTGGGAATGGGTGTATATGAGTAACCTCCCAGAACAGTCTGAGCTGTTGGAGTGGACAGCAGAGCCTGGGGTGGCCAGGCATGAGGTCAGTGTGTAGTCAGGACACAACGTAAAGTGAACTGATCCTACTGAATGTTCCACATTGGCCTCTTCAGTGGCTCAAAGCTAAGGCACCAGACCCCAGGTCAGAATCACTTTCCTGAGGAAGTGTTTACTGACCTCTCAGACTGTGGTTCACTCACACGGCACTACAGAGCTTCCTGCATAGCAATCCACCAATTCATGACTTCACATTTGATTGTGTTATTATTTAATCAACATTTGTCTCACTCTTTAGACCACATACTATGTGAGGCCAAAGACCATGGCTCATGTGTTCACGGTGCCTAGCACAGACCCAAGCACATAGTAAGTGCTCCTTTAAAAAGTTCAGTGAGTGAGTGGACACTCTTCACTGACTGAACAGGGCCAAGGCACTACACCCTGTTTTCTGTCAGTGTAGCACCACCCTGCAGCTGGGTGTTCACGCTGAGGGCCTCCAGGAGACGAGAAGAGACAAAGAGTAAGGAGAGGGAACTAAGGCTTCTGAGGACACTTCACTACACCACCCCAACTTTGCCCTCACAACAGTACACAAACTAGGTTATTATTGCCCTGTCTACAGGTAAAGAAACTGAGGCTCTGCAACTGGAAGCCATGTCTATCAGGCTAGAAAGCCCAGGCTCTTTTCCGGCCATCCCTGATGGGCAAGGGTGGGAGAGGGTAGATGGAAGTCCTTACAGTGCACTGTCAAGGTTACTGCTGCACAGGCAAGTGGCTGAAAATCTGAGGGCCAGTGCAGTCATGTGCTGTCTCCCAAGGTCAGGGCCCTGCGTCATCCTCCTCCAACATCTCCCCCCAGTGCGTGTGAGCCATCCCTGCACAGCAGGCTCGGAACAGAAGAGTGTCTTCACAATGGCGACTCAGAGCCTGAGCCCCACTCACACCTGGGCAGCCCATGCCTAGTGCAGGTCTCCCAGGAACTCGCCATTCCCCTGGAAACACATTTGCCTTCCTCCTGCTCTATTCCCCATCTCAACAGCACAGACTGCCCCTCCCCCAGAGAAAGCTCATGGCACATCCTCCTCTCCCACCCACATGTTCCTAAGGGGAGACCCCGAGGCCCTTCAGGTTCACACAGCAAGGTGTATGCCACGTAAAGTAGTGTACAGTTAGTGACAAGTAAGACAGCACAATGGCTGAGAGGACAGACTTGGGTGTCATACTGCCTAGGTTCAAGTTCCAACTCACTGGCTAAGAGACCTCTTTGCACCCGTTTGCTCATGTATAAAATGAAGATACAAACAGTACCTAACTTTTAGGGTTGTCTTGAGGAATGAATGAGTTAATATATATAAAACACTTAGTGCATGCTGTATAAAACGTGCAATATAATTGTTAGCTGCTATTGTCTTTTTCCCCAGCACATTGGAGTTACCTCTCTATCTATAAATGAAAGGAGCAGAAGACGCTGAGCATGGGGAGAACCTGAAGCCATGGCAGCTGCCCTTGGCACTGTCAGACCTCCAGACACTGAGAAACCGTCATTCTGGGCCAACTGCAGTGTTTTCTTCTCTCGGCTGCCAGTAAGTGCAGATGCTGGCACATGGGCCCCTGGGAGGGACAGGGTGAGAGCACAGTGAAACGTCAGCACTTGCAGGTTGTTTGCTCATCTGTGAAAAAAACCTATCCTGTCTGGAAAAATACACAGCTCTATAAAATATCACTTTCCTGGGGATACCAGGACAATGAAGAAGGATCTCCTGTAACTGATGAACTGAGTTGAAGGACAAGGAAGTCATCCCTCTGGGGCAGCTCTGGAAATGATGGGAGGGGGCTCATCAGCACTAGACGCTCTTGATTCCCACACTCAAGGAGGCTTAGGGTCTAGCTTCAGACAGCCAGACCCGAGGAGCAGAAAGAGAGGCACATAACTACTGCTGGGGAAACACAAATTAAGGCCACAATGAGATCACTACACACCTATTAGGACAGTAAAGTACAGAAAGTGGCACCACCAAATACTGACAAGGATGTGGAGAAAGTAGATCACACTGCTGGTGGGAATGTAAAATGCTATAGCCACTCTACAAAATAGTTTGCCAGTTTCTTTAAAAACTAAATAATATACTTATCATACAACTCAGCAACTGCACTGCTAGGCATTTATACCAGAGAAACAAAAATTTATGTCACACAAAAACCTGCACATGACTGTTCATAGCGGCTTTATTTGGAATAGCCAAAAACTGGAAACAACCAAAATGTCCTTCAACAGGTGAAGAGTGAGAGTGCAGTACATTGATATCATGGAATACTACTCAGCAATAAAAAAGAACAAACTATTGATACACTCAACAACCATGGTAGACCTGAAGGGCATTACAATGAGTGCAAAAAATACCATCTCAAAAGGTTGCATATTATATGACTCTATAGAATATTCTCAAATGATAAAATTTATAGAGATGAAAACCGGAAGGGGAGCCAGTGTAACCATAAAGAGGCAGCACAAGGAAGATCTTAGTGGTGATGAAATAGTTCTGTATCTTGATTGCAGTGATGTCTACACTAATCTACACATGTGTGAAAATTATGTATAACTGTACAATCTCAGATTCCTGTTTTTGATATTGTACTATAATTACATAAGATGAAACCACTGGAAGAAACTCAATAAAGGATGCACCAGATCTGTCTGTACTGCCTTTGCAACATCCTGTGACTCTAAGTTGTTTCAAAATAAGTTTATTTTTTAAAAAACTTTGCACACAGCCAGTAAGTGGGGGAGCTGGGATTCCAGTTCATGTCTTTCTGCTCCAAAATTTCAATGTTCCGACCAGGCCAAATTACTCACAGTTATGAAATGCATGTACCATGACATTTCATGTCTCCATGCCTTTGCACATACAAACTTCTACAGAGACGACCTTTTCCTCATCTAGCTAACTTTTATTTGCCTTTAACACCCAGTTCACACACCTTCTCCTGCAGGAAGCTTCCCTGGCTTCTCATCCTAAGATTACTGCTCTTCCTCTGTAATTCCTATGCACAGCACTTATTCAACCGAATAGTAATTATTAGTTTGCTTCTTCCTGCCATGCGCAAGCCAAAGAATTGGAAAAAAATGTTTACAAAGCATCTGCAATAAAGGACATGTCTGTAGAATACATAAGGAACTCTTGCAATTCAATCATAAGAAGACAAACAACCCAATTTTTTAAAAAATAGGCAAAAGATATGAACAAACATTTCACCAAAGGAAATATGCAGATGGCAAACATGCACATAAAAATCTTTAGGGAAACACTCATAAACCACAATGAGATATCACCACACAACTATTAAAATGGCTAAAATTCCAAAAATTGACCATACCAGGTGTTGGCAAGGAAATGGAGCAGCTGGAGCTCTAGTACACAGCTGGTGGCAATGTAAAATGGTGCAACCACTCTAGAAAAGAGTTTGGCAGCTTCTTAAACAGTTAAATACACCTCAACCATACAACTCAGTCATTCTACTCTTAGGGAATTATCCAAAAGAAATAAATGCAGATATCCCCACAAAAGTTTCTTCACAAATGCTTATAGTGGCTTTAATGGCCCAGAATTAGAAACAAATCCAAATGTTTATCAATAGGTAAATGAATAAATAAACTGTGGTATATCCATATATCCATTACTATTCAGCAATAAAGAAATGAACTATTGATACACAGAACAACATGGATGAAATCAAAATAATTATGCTGAGTGAAAGTAGAGTGCATGCTGTATAATTCCATTTATAGAAAGTTCTAGAAAATTCAAAGTAATCTATAGTGGTAGAAAGCAGCTTAGTGGTTGCCGGGGAATGCAGGGCAGGAGACGGAAAGGGCAGGAGGGAGGGATAAGGCTCAGGAGGACAATTTAAGGGATAACGGTTATGCCCATTAACTTAATTGTGAGTATATACATATATATGTCAAACTCATTAAGTTGTGCAATTTAAATATGTACAGATTTTTGTCTGTCAATCATACCTCAATAAAGGTACATGAAAAAATAATAATGGGTACCATTAGTAAGCATCTACTTTATGGGAAAAAACTTTACATAAATAATTATTAATCTTCACATGAGGAGTATATTATTCAGCCCATTTTACAAATGGGGAAACTGGGTCAGAAAACCAAGGCAGTCATGCAGCTATGATCAAGACAGGCTTAAATCCAGGTCAAATGCCTTCAAAGCTGGAGCACTTTTCTCCATATGGAGATGCCTTCCCACAATGGCAAATTCCCAGCCTAAAGCCACAGGTGATAGCTCCCTGATCTAAGCAAGATCTCTAAGACAGAGCCAAAGACGGGAGGGTTGGGGCTGCAGGAGATCTCTGGCATCATTGAGATAACACCTTCTCCCTCTGGGTTGCCATTGCCAGAAATTCCCCCAGTGGCCAAGCCCAGCCCATCATAGGTACTGAACCAGACAGGCTAAGGCAGGAAGTGGACTCTGCCTCATCCCCAGGACACTCTTCCCCCTACTGCCGGAGTGGTTTGGTATAAATGACCAGACCCCAGTTTCACTTGCGCAGTAAACGAGGTCCTTCCCTTTTCTGGGCCTCCACTTCCTCAAGTGAAAGATGGGAAGGCTAACCAGCAAGCCTTCCAAGGAACTCTTTCGGCCCTAAGTCACGCTCTCTGAGTGCTCTGCTGAACTGAAGCTGAAGGCAGAGCACCCAACCCCGCTTAGCACGCCTCGCTCCCTCTGCCACTCTGCCTCTCCCCCTCAGCCTCACACCTCTGCAAGGATCTTCCTGACACCCACCATTAACAGGCTGAGGACTTAAAACTGTGTTCAGGGATCTGGGACACGCAGCAACTTGAGACATAACTTCTCCCCCCTAGAGTTCCTGAAGGAAAGGCTGGAGATGAGTGATTACAGGACGGATGGGAAAAAGAAGGTCTTAGACAGTCTTGAAGTGGGGAAGCTCCTCCCTTGGCCCTTGTCAGAGCTGTATGCCCAAGACTGGGCCAGAATTTCTTGCCCAAACAGGCTGAGATATTTGGCTGGGCACACAGTAGTAGGCTTTTAGTAAATATCCATGGAACTGAATTAAATCCCTCTTGCCAGAGGAAACATATCTTCCTTAGTCGTGGAGGAAAACCAGATATATCCATCTCAGTGCTCCCCTGGACACCTGGAAAGAGTTCTGAGAGTCCGGAAGCTGAGAAGCCCCCTGCTGCTTCTAAATGCCTGGGAGACCTGGGAGCCACCAGCACTGCGTCCTACCTCCTGGGGCGTCCAGTGAACAAGAGGACTACCTCTCAGACTCTATAAAGGCTCCCAGCTCTGATGCTGTCTTACTCTACAAGGAAGAGCCCTTGGGATTTGAAAGGAACAGTACAGCTTTCTATAAAGCTCTGAGCACTTGGAGCTGCAGCTGTTCACGCAGCTTCAAAGATGGAATGATGTTCCCCGAGGGGAGGGACTCTGCGTGTTGCAACTGGATTGACTGTGGGTGAGCACTTGGTCGCTCTGAGAAGCTGTGGAGGTCACAGACAGGCTTAGTTTGCATCTCTGTTGCCTATGAGCTATGAAATTGTGGACAAGTCTCTTTACCTCTCTGAGATTCAATTACCACATCTGCAACAGGGTGATAGATAGGCGGTTAGGCTGTTGCAGAATTGAACAAGATAATGTAGACAGAGCACAAAACAGTGCCTGGAACCATCAGGAGGTCAGTCAACATCCTTCCCTTCCCTTCATCATAAATATACCCAAATATATCTCAGAATAAGATCTTAGCTGGTTCCACTGACCCAAAAAACCAGGCCCCTGATGAGGAAGACTTAAGTCCAGACACACTAGAGAGGCACCCAGCAAGTGCACTGCATCTTTGGAAGTAGACACAGGGGAGAGTTTGGGAAGGGCAGAGGCAGGGCTGGCACCTGGAGACCCACCCACTGCCTCCCCTGCCAGTTCTGTGCAGGGTTCAGTGATCCGGTGGCCTCCTGAGCAACACCCATCCCCCCGCCCTGTAACCTGGGCTTCCTTCCTCCTCAGGCACTGATAATCGCCAGCTTTGTGACCTGGCTTCCTAAATGAGGGTGTGGAACTAGGCCTTTACAGCCCTTGCTACCTTTATAATTTTCTGAACCTACAATTCTACAAAGACAAACTGGTGCCTAACTGACGCCCCACCCTCTCCCCATGCTCTCCTTGACACAAGAAGAACGTGCCCAGCGGAAACAAGAAGATTCAGGAAGCAGAGGGGGAAGGGCAGAGGCTGAGATTTCATTATGTTAATTTAATTAGCTCTAATCTTCTGCCACAGCAGGGCTTTGAAGAAAGAGGCTTTTGTTGAAATTTCACTTTTGGCAGGAAGTCACCCCCTCCCGCCCCCATTAGAGATTATGAGTCAAAAGCTCTGATTTCAGTTCTGGCTCTCACAGCCTGCTTTGCTTAGGCTTCCTTTTCACACTTTCAGCAATTTCTTGAGTTTTCCAGGAAGGAAATCTGCCCCAGATGTTGGTCAGTAAATGGAAGGTTTTCATCTGCCTTCATAAAAGGGTGTCACTAATTCACAGATTCCTCAAGGAGAAAGAGCCAAAGGGGAAAAATGCAACATTTCTCCATTAATAAACTAGGGGTTTCCCTTCCAGCTAAACCCCCTCCCTAAATGCGCAGGGAGCCAAACTGTATGCAAGACATTTGCATTTTCATTATTTTGTGGGACGCTTGCAATTGCCTTACGAAATAATGACAGAAATCTTACTCTCATTTATTCATGCAACTGACGTTATTGAATACCTACGGCTCACAGGTGAGGAAACGAAGGGACAGAGGGACACACAGGTAAAGCGACTTGCCCTGCCAGGTGCCTCGCAGCCTCTTGGCAGAATACGCACTGGAAGCAGTGGTTTGCTTTCAAAATCTCCAAAAGTAAAAAAGCCCTGGTTTGTAACGTTTGCTAATTTCCGTAACGTAAATTTTCCCACCATGGTCAGTTTCAAACCACCAACAGTTTTCAACAATTTTTAACAACCCGTTTGCAAAATTCTTCAATATTTAAAAAAATTGGCTCTATAGAGTTTCCACACTAAAGGCAGGTTTTCCTGGCTCCTGATTGAGTGTTCTTTTTGCCTCACCTTTCTTCCTCCATGCAAGAGAAGTCAACATCCTGTGGAAGTTTAAAAAGTAACCTTAATAGAAAACTACCTGAAAGATTGTCAACAGGGGTAAAATTTCAGACATTTTATTTTCTTCCACATCAGTATTTTTCCAATCATTCTATGAGCACATACGATCTTTATAATCAGAACTTACCTAGGTAGTTAAAATCATTTTTACTGCGGTTACTGGAATGTATGAAATAACTTCCCCACGTAATTTCTGTCACTCTGTCTCCCTTGGGATGGAGAGAGAGGGAGAGAGAGAGACAGAGACAGAGAGAGAGAGAGAGAGAGAGAGAGTGCGTGTGTTTCCTAAAAGCTCCCTTGCAGAACAGGGGAGGTACACTTAAGTTAAGCATTCACCTGAATCTGGAGCAGTCTTACCTGGATGAGAAATTCATTCCCTTTGGAGTTCAAATTTCACCAGCAATTAAGAAAATACAACTCCCTGTCAAGATTCCAAAAGATCTGCTCTGACAAATCAGATGCTTCTTTGGCCACCAAATGACCTTGCTTCCCAATGGGCTGAGGCCAAAGCAGATGGTTTGACTGAACCAGAAACAATTGTTCCTTCTTTCCTGAGCCTTAGAGAAGGCCCCTCCTCAACAAAAGGCACTCTGTCCTCTCCTCAAGCTGGGATTCAAGGGGTCTTACCTCAGCACTGGGATGGAAACCTGGGACCAGGGACTGGGACAGGCTCAAGGGGGCCCGTCCATTTCAGCTGGGCTCCATGACTTCCGCTGCTTGTCCCAAGGCTGCTGGTTGCAGGGCTCTGCACAGTTGGCTCTACCCCTGCCTGCAGCGGGAAAAAAACAAAGCAAAGTTGCTGGCTGAGCACCCAAAGCACATATGTTAATACACACAGGAGGGTAAGAGCCCTTGCTGGGCATACTGCCAGCCCTGGTCATTCCTGTCACTTCAGAGCCCCTTTCGGAACCTCAGCCCTCACCAGAAAGAGCCAGCCTCCTTTCCAGAACCCAAACGTGCCACAGGTTCCCCCAGACCCACCCCCTTTGGGGCTGCACAATTTCAGAGCTACATACAGATTAAGCAAAGCAAACTCTACTACAGTCATTGAATTCTTGTGCTACTTATGGTCAGCGGTAAGTACAGCAAGAGTTAGAAAGTCACAGATCTGACCTAAGTCTTGTGTTTAGATAAAACTCTCAGACAAATGACTCCAATCAACAACTACATAAAACTTACAGTCTCCCTTAGACCTACAGCATGTTGTGTATGCTGCTACAAATGTGAATTCAATTTCTAATTCATTTTAGAATCATTTTTAACTGAGCCTAAATTTTAACCCATATATTATTATTGCTGTCTGGGTGGAGAGCATTTGTTTTGAAAGTAATTGTTGTTTTTCCTTATGCCAAAGAAATCTACATTCAATCTATAAATTGTAGAAAATACAATTAAGTGAAAAGAAGTTACCCATTCTTTATCTACTCAACTACAGATAACATACACTGTCTGGTTTTTGTTTTGGGATTTTTTCCTTTTGTCCTCTAGCTTGTTTAAAAAGATGTGGCAAAGCTAAGCATGGTTTAGTGAGTGCTGTGTCATTAAGTAGTCTTCAGCAGTAGCATTTTAATGGCTTCTCCGGCATCATTTTATTGGCTACATAATATTACATGTGTGTACCCATGGAGCTCCAATGAGCCATGTATGGTGCCCTACACAGCTGTACCATAAATTTTACCCAGCCCCCAAACGCTGGACATCTGAGTCATCTTCAACGGTTTTTTCTAACTACAAATAGTGTTTAAAACTAAATCTTTGAGGGGAGACCCATGATTATTTTCTTAAGACACAGTTTTCGAAATCATATTGCTAGGTCAAAGAGTTTCCAAATTTCTCAGGCTTTTGAATAGTCTTGGCAAGCCACCTCCAGGACTACCGTACCATAGAAACTCCTCCCAGCAGTGGAGAAATATGCCCAATCCTCTAACGTTCCTCTCTTCCCCAGTCCCTCCCTCACCCACATCCTCATTCACCAGGATAACATTTCTAGTGGAAATGAGTGGGGGGTTCCGCAAGTCTGATTTTTCATTTTTCATGCTCACACTCAGCTCAGCCCAAGTCTAAGACAAGACCCATGATGCTAAAATGAACTCCCCTAATTAAGGCTTGGGGAAGGGGGCAGTGCATGAATAAGAACCGGTAAGGGCGATAACAGTAAGAAACCCATTGAGGAACAGAGAAGGCATGGTAGATACATAAGGACAGTGTTCAAGGGAAAGAAACTCATTGATATAAGAGAAATAAGAGTCACGCCATGACAGGGCAGAGGGTGATAGGAACTAACATCAGATAAAACTGAAGCTACAGTGAGCCCTTGGAGGGGGTGAAAACATCAAGACCTCACAAAGATTCAGGGTAAAACAGAGTAAACAACAAAGGCATCAGGTGAGATGGAAAAAGAAAATGTTACTTGAGGCCTTGGGTACTTTGCTAATGTCTACAATTAATGTCAACAAAACGCCAGGAGCCAGAGGCACCGCGGGGAAAGGAGAGCAGTGAGGGAGAGGGCAGCAGCACAGCGCTCCTAGGGTGGGGGTGCTATGAGGCTGCTGACTCACCTGCCTCCTTGCCAGGAAGGACAACCCCACTCTCCATCTCTGTCTAGCCAGCTTCTAGCATCCTTCCTTTCTCTCCAGGCCAAACCTTCAGTGAGAGATGGATAATTCACCAGGGAATCTGTCTAAACAGGTTACTGGATGTCTTGGCCCTGTGACCCAGGCAAAGACATTGGGGACTCAAGTCTCATGCCCTTTCCTAGCTGACCAAGCCCCCTGCCCTGCCTGCCCCACACACCCTGCTTCCTGGGGAAGGGGAAGAAGCTAGACAGCCAAGAGACCAGAGCAGAGGTCTGGGGACAGATAGACAGGAAAGCATGTGGCCCCAGAGACAGCAGGCGCTCGGTGACTCCAGTGGCTGCGAGGCCCGTCTGTACTTCTTACCTTTTACTCCTGAACTCACCCCTTGACTCCCTTCAGTAGACCCCTTCTCTGGTAGAATTTGGTTAGGTCTCTCTGTTCTTTGTAATCAAATTGCCTCACCTAAAGCAATCTCTTCCCGATCCCAAGGCTGCAGTAATCTTGGGCTGGGAAACCAGGACAGTAAGAGCAGGACTTCTTTCTGGCTCTGTTCAGCATAGCAAATCTATGCAAGTTAGAGGCCTGGCACAGAGCGCAGGAGGTGCAAATAACCCAGCCTGAGAGGGCCAGGTAAGAAAGGAGTTAACACAGACCTCAGTTTCTTCATCTTGTAGAAGAGCGCGGTTTAAATGGGCTCTGGGGTCCCAGCTGGCTCCACCACTGAATCTAAGGCGGCTGTTGGTGAGAGTAGGGGCTCTCCTATGATCCCGTGCACCGCTGTGGGGCAGGGCTCGGGACATCCTTTGTGGCCACTCAAAAGCCCTCTTCTAAAAAAAACTTATTTTCCCAAGTTTGTGGCTGGATTTTGGACAGGTAAGGCCACTAGATGGAACCATCTGGATTGCTGAAGCATAGCTGGGTGATTTTTCCATCCTCAATTCTACACAAACTCCTCCCATCACCTTATCTGGCATCACACATTCAGCTGATTATAGGGTCCCCGCACCACCTATAGGCTCATGTGCTTCCTTGCAGTTTTCATACAGCTGCCATTTGATTCACAACCCGGCTGTAATCTGTCACCAACAGCTCCGCTCCCTCTCCTCCCTCCTATCCCACAAGCATCATGGGGCTTGACATCTAGATTTGGTTTCCCTGCTTCTCTGCCGAAGCCCAGCCAGCCAAGACAGTACTCGACTCCTTCCTTGCGCTCCATTGCTCAGCAGGGCCCTCGCCGCACAATCCCCACCTTACAGCCCCTGGCAGCAATGGCCAAGCCACTTTCTCCTCCACCCTTAGACCCCTAAGCATCCAGATGACACAGAAGATAAACAGCTAAATGAGAGGCTGTCTTGGCCTCATTAGCTCCCTCTTGCCTCCAGCAATCGTTTCCTTCAAGTTAGTATACAATGTGTGAGGCACTGACCATAGACGCAGAAGCAGGATTCCGAGAGCCCACCAACAACCAAAGAACAACGCAAAGAAATTCATAAATTGAGCCAAGAATTTCATGGCCCGGCCCCTTGAAGCAGGACCATTGCTGAAAGGCTCTGTTGTGAGTCAGAGAATTAGCCTCTGGCCCCAGGTCGCTGGCCGCAAAGAGCAATCCCCGCCAGGCACACAGGAGCCTTGGGGCAAGATAACCCTGTTAACCCCGGATCCATTATTCCATTTTATCTGGGATGTGGGCAATTGTTCTGATTGTGTTTGAATATGGAAGCTAAATTAGCTGAGAGCTTTTATTGATTCTTGAGCATAAAACATTCCAGGATCTGGGTCTCTATAAATCTGCTGTGCACTGCAGTCAAATCAGAAGACACCACACCCAAAATACAATAAAAACCAGGAGGAGACTTCCTGCTGATTTCTGCTTCCCTCTTCCCCTCTCAGGGCTCACGCCCCTCCATGATGGTTCATCTGTGGAGCCTGGACCCAACCTTACTGGGCTCCCGTGCTAGACCACGGGTTAACCACAAATATTCCTTTTTTATTTTATTTTTTCAGCAATTACTATGTGCCAGGCACTTTATGTACTAACTTCTTCATTTAATCCTCACATAATCCTATGCAATAAGGAATGTTTTCTTCATTTTTAGATGAGGTGACACGAGCTCTGGTAACTGTTGGTAATACTAATAGCCGGTAACAGTTATTACTAGTAATAGCTCAGGCGCAAAGCTGGTAAGTGACAAAGCCGGAATTCCACACACCAACCTGCCCCCAGCGGCCTTTCTTCCCCCTTTGATGTTAGGATGAAGGTAGGCCAAGAGATCCCAGTAGAAAGCTGAACTTAAACATGCGCTGCACACTGAATACACAGTGGGCTGTGACCAGAAGAGAAACGGTGTCAGCATTTATTTACAGAGAACCCGAGAAAGGAAGCCCTTCTGCCACTGCCATTTACAAACTATCCAAAGGAGGGATATTTTGCTCACTTATTTGACTGTGTTGTTAATATCGTCTATACAGCAGTCAGTTTGGGTTATGCCTATTTTAGGTACCAGCCTGAATACACAGGGGGACACTGAGCCCTTTTTTAACTCAAACAATACATTACACATGATTTTTAAGGTCCAGTGGTACTGCAAGACTTATGAGGAGAATCAGCAGGCCCTGCCCACACCTCCGTATCTCTAATTTCTGCCTTCCAACTCTTTTATCTTCTTCTAGAGTCATCTCAGTGTATACAAATAGCATGCTTACACGGCTCTGGGTTTTTTCCATGTTAGACGTTATTCATTGTCTTCCTACTATAAGAAATGGGCTCTTTTACCACCATCCCATATACCTCTCCTCCTTCCTGTATCCTCCCAATAGAGTTATACCCTTTTCTTATTAAGTCAACACTAGAAATTACATTGTTACGATGAGACGAATTACTGTTCACAGCCAAGCCACTTGCGCTATGACTAATTCCTTTCATGTACATTCTTTAGTTGTCATTTCTGGAGTCCATTATCACCTCATTTGTTGGTTTGCTTGCATAATTTTCTATGTACCTGTCACTAATTCAGCACTCAACTTTTCCAATAAAACTGTAAAACTCATCATAGTACACCAAATACCATTATGTAATCAATCAGTTCTTTAAAAAAACAAAAAATTCTTGCAGATCTCCCTTCTGGAAACTTCTGCCCTCCTACTTCAGTCTGAACTGGTTGCTCTCCAGGCTTAAAGAGAGATTCCATCTATTCTCAGTTTACTCTTCAGTTTTGGAGGAACATATACATAGTAGTTTTCTCAGAAAGGCTCTGTGGGAGGTAAAATAATTGAGACTTACATCCAAAATGCCATTATTTCACCCTCATATTTGATTAATAATTTGTCTGGATATAATTCTCAGTTGGAATTTTAAAGGTATAGTTTCACTATCTTCTAGCTTCGTGTTGCCATAGAGATAACTAATGTCAATCATATTTCTATTCTTACATGCACAATCAGTTTGGGTTTGGGTTTCTTCTTTCTAGAAGCTTTTCTTTGGGTGTGTGTCTTTTTTTCATTCATAGCCCTGGGTACTTAAGTGGGCTTGTCAATCTAGAAGCCCGTGTCCTTTCAAGTTTCCAAGTTGTTCTTGTTTTATTTATTTATGTATTTATTTATTTATTTATTTATTGAGATAGGGTCTTGCTCTGTCGCCCAGGCTGGAGTGCAGTGGCACAATCATAGCTCACTGTAACCCCAAACTCGTGGACTCACGTGATCCTCCTGCTTCAGCCTCCAAGTAGCTAGGACTACAG
Source organism: Avahi laniger (assembly GCA_963575035.1). NCBI lineage: Eukaryota > Metazoa > Chordata > Mammalia > Primates > Indriidae > Avahi > Avahi laniger. The sequence goes on from CAUYSK010030095.1 coordinate 21,062, forward strand.
ACGTGTGCCTCCATGTCCAGCTGATTTTTTAAATTTTTTGTAGAGATGGGGTCTCTCTATGTTGCCCAAGCTGGTCTCCAACTCCTAGCCTCAAGCAGTCCTCCCACTTCGGCCTCCCAAAATGCTGGGACTACAGGCAGGAGCCACAGCACCCAGCCATATTATTTCTTTAACAATTCTTCTCTTGTGTCTATTCTCTTTTTCTGTAAGTCTTACTATTCAGATGTTGGACTTTATAGAATAATATTTTCTTATTTTTCATTCCATTGCCTTTTTTGTTGGGCTTTTTATGTTTCCATAAGTTTTCTTCATCCTTATATTCCAAACCATCTATTGACTTATTCTGCTATCATATTTTTAATTTCCAAAAGTTCATTATCCTCTGAATATTCCTTTTTCTTGCACATTGCTTTTATTTTATTGATGCAATATCTTCTCTTGTCTCTCTGAGACCGCGTTTACAGTTTTTGTGAAGTTTTCTTTCACTCCCTATATTGCCTCTATTTCTTGTGAGTTTCTTTTTATGTTCTTTTTTGTCTCTTTTGTCTCTTTCAATTTCTGTCTTTCATGTTTCAAACTTTTCTCAAATATCCTGTGATCTTTAGCTATCTTTTTAAATTTAAAAGTGAGACACCAAGAAGGTGAATGGATGTTCTGTGTGCATGGGCAGAACTACCCAACTGGTGGATCTTACCAGACGGTGAGTGAGACTAATTGCACATTTTATCTGAAGAACCCTAAATAGCAATATCTATAGGCTTTCTCTCTTGGGCTGTTGAGTTTATGCAGAAAGACTCCTCTAATCGCATGATGAGGGAAAGCAGAATATAACTATAGCTTGCAGACTGTGTAACCGAAGCAGAGGAGGAGTGTTGAGGGCAGCAGGAGGTCTCATTGTTGAGCAGGTAGATGTTCGCTCACTCCCTCTGCCATAGAAGGGCAGTTCACACACGTCCTTCTCAGCTCGGCCTGTGGTGCCTGATCTTAATCAGGTCTTAAACCAAGTATGTTCCTGGAAAGATCCTTAAAAGAAATATTGTTAGCAGAAAGAAAGAAGAAAAAAAAAAACACATTTTACCAGCATAGATTTATAAACAGCCTCACATCAATATAAATCAGGTTTTTCCACTGAATGGGTTAGAAATAAAACTTGATTTTTACAGATTTTTAGTCTTAGAAATTGAGAATAAGAGATTGTGTGTGCATTTTATACATCCCCAGTCACACCTGGGACATTTTTCACAGGGATTTTGTCACTCTGTGGGGCTGCTTGCTTGCAACAAGATGGGGCAAAATGAGGCAGGCTGAGATGTGAGTGCTGGGGGAAGGCTTGGCTCAACAGGGAAACAGTATAATGACATGGTCACTTGGAAGGTTTGAGTCCCAGTTCTATGCTTGCAAGCCATATTACTTTGAGAAAGTTACTTAACCTCTCTGAGCCTCAGTTTTCTCTTCCAAATTGTGGGTTATTCCATCTAATTTTGGGATGTTGTTGACATAATTCAGTAAACTCAACCAAGAGGTACGTATTATGTATGCTTATGATTCCGAAGGCATCGCTCTGGCTCCTGGGGAAATAGCTGTGAACAAAAGAGGTGAAGTCCCTGCCCTCATGGAAACAACCTCTCAGTGAGAAGAGACACGTTGAGGAACAACAAGGCAGGATAAAAGGGAAAGAGAGAGCCAGGCTTAATGGTGGGGGGAAACAGGCATGAGATTATTGTCTTATATAAAGGGGTCAAATGGCCTCTCTAATAAGGTGACATTTAAGCAGAAGCCTGAGAAAGAGATGGAGCAAATAGTGGGGATTTATGAAGGAAGGGTTTTCCAACGGGAGGGAACAGTGCAAAGGCTCTGGGGGGAAATGTGCTTTATGTCTGAGAAGCAAGCTCAGTGAGGTGAAGCAGAGTAAAGAGGAGGAAAAAGCAAGAGATGAAGTCTGTGAGGTTCTGGAGGTCAGGTCATGCAGAACCCTGTAGTCCTTTCTAAGACCTTTTTTTTTTTTTTGAGACAGATTCTCACTCTGTCACCCTGGCTCGAGTGCAGTGGTGTCATCATAGTTCACAGCAGCCTTAAACTCCTGGCCTCAAGTGATCCTCCCGCCTCAGCCTCCTAAGTAGGTGGGACTACAAGTGCACACCACCACACCTGGCTTATTTTTTCTATTTTTAGGAGAGACGGGGTCTCACTCTTGCTCGAGCTAGTCTTGAACTCCTGACCTCAAAGGATCCTCCCACCTTGGCCTCCCAGAGTGCTAGGATTACAGGTGTGAGCCACTGCACCCAGCCCTTTCTAAGACTTCAGTTTTGAGTGAAATGGGAAGTCTTTGTTGGTTTTTGAGTAGAGAAATTACATGTTACTACATCTTTTTAAATGATCACTCTGGTTGCTCTTTTGAGAATAGATCACAGGAGTAAGAATATAAGCTGGATGCCCAGTTATGAAGCTATTCTAAAAATTAAAAGTTGAGATTAATCTGACCTGAACTAGCGTGAATTTGGTGACTCTAATAAGTGATTGGTTTCTTGATGTATTATGAAAGTACAGCTGACATGGTTTGCTGGGAGATTGGATGCAGCATGAGAGAAAGAGAATCTAGAATGACTCCAGTCTTAAGCCCTAACAAAGGGAAAGACGAAGTTGTCGTCTACTGAAGTGGGGATGGCTGTTTTAGAGAGAAAAGCAGCAGTTCAATTTTGAACTTGTCATATTTGAGATGTCTACTGGACATCTAAGGACACTTGTCAAGTAGGTGGTTGAACATAGGACCATAGATTTCAGTAGAAAGGTCTGGGAAGGAGATATAAATTGAGGGCTGTCAGTAAATGAATGACATAAGATTGCCCAGAGAATGAGGAGACAGAGAAGAAGCCAAATCCAAGGGCCTCTCCCTGAAGCAATTCAGACTGAACAAGTGAAGATGAAGCAAAACAAAAGAAACGGAGGGGAAGCCAGTGAGAGAAGAGAAGAACCAAACAGAGCGATATCCCAGAAGCCAAGAGAAGAAACTTTTCAAGGGAGATGGAATGGTCAGCTATGTCAAATGCTAGTGATAAGAAAAGGACGGAGAATGACAACTAGATTTGGCAATGGAGCCTATAAGGTATGGTTTTGGTGGTGTGACAGAGGCAAAAGACTGATCAGAGTGAGTTTAAATGAGAATGAGAGAAGAGGAATTGTAAGGAGCAAGTGCAGACAGCTTCCCAGGAGCAGAAAAGCGAGGCAGTAGCTAGAGGGGGAGATGAGATCAGGAGAGGCTGTGCCTATGCATGTGGTGGGTTTAGGCGGGAGGCACAACAGTCATAGATAGAGAGAGAGAGATGATAGAGAGGGATTGGTAGTGACAGAGATGGCGATGGAGATAACAATAGAGAGAGAGGGAGATGCAGATGGGAATGATCCAGTAGGAGAGAGAGCACGGGAAAGTGAAGAAAGAATTGCTGCTGCCATGTGCTTAATTAAGAGGAAGTAAAGTTGTATACCCAAAGTGGAGATGTCGGTCTTAAAACAGGAGCAAAAACAATCATCCATAATAACAGGAAGAAGGTAGAATATATGGGCATGGATTTGGTGGTAGAAATGTGCTATGGTCTGCGTGTTCATGTTCCCCCAAACTCACATGTTGAAACTCTAGCCCTCAACATGATGGTATGAGGAAGTGGGTCCTTTGGGACGTGATTAAGTTGTGAAGGTTCTGCCATCATTAATGGGATTAGTGCCCTTATAAGAGTTCCCAGAGAGCTAGCTAGCCCCTTCACCATGGGAGGACACAGCGAGAAGCCTCCATCTGTGAACTAGGAAGACAGCTCTCGCCAGACACAGATTCTGCTCACACCTTGATCTTGGACTTACTGGCCTCCAGACTGTGAGCAAAGATTTCTGTTGTTTATAAACCACCCTGTTTACGGTATTTTGTTATAGTAGCCTGAAAGGACTAAGACAAGAAGTACAAAAGTTCTCTTCTGATTGTCATTATTTTTTCAGGTAAGTGTGAAATGAGGTTGTCAACTGAGAGTTAAGGCTGGGGAAGGAGGTGTTCAAGGTTTGAAGAGAGAGAAAAAAGTGTGAAACGGTCATCTCAGTTAGAGAGAATGGCAGTGGTTCTCAACCAGCACTGCCCACTGTAATTAACGGCAGAGCTTTAGAAAAAGCTACTGATTCGTAGGTCCATCCTTCAAAGATTTTGATTTTATTAGTTTTGGGTGGAATTCAGATGGCAGTATTTTTTATAACTCCCCCCAGGTACCACTAATGACAGTTAGAGTTGAGAACCACTGAACCAAGGAAATGGGACAAGACAGCCTACAATACCTGAGTCCACTTCAGCGTCATGGTCATGAATTAGAGGATGGTGGTATGCTTTTCCACAATCACATTCAGACTTGTGGTGTGGGGACAGCACAGAGAGAGAGCAAGAGCTGGACTTATAAAGTATACAACATGCCTGGATGTACTAAGAGTTCAGGACATCAAAGCTCCTGCATTTATTTTTATCACCAGCTAAGTGGCACATGCCATCCTTATAGCAAACAAATTCTGTCTTTATCTTATCCAAATAATTCACCCAATTTGTGTATATCATAGGGTTTTTAATTCATTTGTGAATAACTAAAACCACAAATGTATATCCTTAAATATCAAAGAGGTCTCTTCTGGTTGTTTTTATCTGACACTGAGCACTGCACATGGGGTCACTGGACTTCCCAGCAATTGCAGAAGTTGAACGTCACCCCTACCACCCACCCACAGCAAATATCAAACAACATATCAAATATGTTGTTACCTATTTGATAACAGTTTTGTACCCCTGTTTTGTGAAGCCCCGCCAGTCCATGCTACCTGGAGCCTGCATTTTAGTGGGCTCTGCCTTTGTAATTCCTGTCCGGTAATCTATTCCTCCCCCTCTGTCCACTCCTGATGTTAACCCTGAGCCTGGGGCCCAGATACCTAGGAAGAGACCTCTGTAATGACAAATGCCACTTCAACACCCTCTCTCCCAATCAAGCCTGGCAGGATCCCTGTCCATGTCCACCTGTCTGCTGGAAAAAGACTGCAGACTCCATCCTGACCAAGCTGGCTCAAATGCCAGCAGAGCGGGGAAGCCCTGAGGGCTCACCTGCCCAGGAGCCCCTAATGTCAGCTCCTGCCCTCCCTTATGAGTGGTCCTACAACTTCCTGGCAAACTCCTCTTCATCCTTTAGAGGACTTTGAGGACCTCATTGCTTCTTCTGTGACCTGCCCTGCAGGCAGAGTGGACCCCGCACTCCCCTGCCTCCAGCTCCCTCAGAACTTGGGCAACTCCTTCTGCTCCATGTCCCACTGCACGTGCCTGCCTCCTGCTAGACTGACGGCTTCTCTGGGCAGAGCTATGTCTCATCTAGCTTTATATTCATACTGGCTTGCAGTGTGGCCCCTTAGGTGACCAATAACTAAGAATAATCATTAACACGAGCTGTGATATTAAAAATAACCACTATTTATCGATCACCAAACATGCGGCCGGCACTAAATTAAACACAACATACGGGACTCACACCAATGCTTATAAGGTAGGAATGATTAATACAGATTAAGATGAGAACCTGAGGATCAGAGAAGTTCCCAAGTTCACACAGCTGAGAAGTGGCACATCTGGAATTTAAACCCAAGTCTGTCTGGCTGAAAAGTGTGTGATTTTTCCAGATGCTAAGGGCTTTCTGTGGAAGGTGACCTTGCAAGGGGTAATAGGAAAGGCCCTGAGTTGCTCCCAGCTCTCCACTGTGAGTCACTGGATCTGCTGAGGAGACGAGGGCGGGACTACTTCCGTGCAGAGAACTTCCCTGAGAGAGGCCTTTGGTCCGGCTCCTCCTTACCTATACTTTCCCCTCTTCCAAATTTACAGCCCAGAATAAGATATTCATTGTATAGAACACAAAAGTAGCTGCCACAAGTTCTCTGGCAGGAAGCATCTCCTGGGGATTTATCCTCCTACTGTCATTAACCACCTCCAGCTCAGGCCCCGCCAGCACCCTTCCCAGCACTGCACAATTGACTAAGGCAATCCCTGCAGCCTGCTCTCGGGTAAAGGATGATTCAGCCCAGCTGCCTTCGTCACAGCTCCCCGGCTGCTTTAATCCCTCTCTCTCCTGGGACAAACTCCCGGTGACCCTGGTTCCCAAAAGGATAAGGCAAGAAGAGCAAGGCCCGGAGGCTGACTCCCCACCAGGGCTCGGAAGCATGGATCACCCTAGAGAACTTTCCCTGTCATCTTGCTGCCTGACTTCCGCTCCCGAGGCCAGAATTGGCAGGGACTGTCCAGTGGGGCAGGAGGGCACAACAGCCCCAAGGTGCTCCCCCCAACAGGCCTATTCTCGCACCTTGACCTTACCGAGAGAGCATCCACTCGTGCTCACTGGTGTCTGGCTGTGTCTGATCTCGGGGGGCAGAGAGGAACATCAGGATGGCTGAGCTCACTCCTCAAGGACTCTAAGGGCGGGGCAGTGTGCTGGGCTTAGGCTGTGCAGAGAACCCAGTCGTCATCCCCACTGTCCAGGATGCCACAGTCTAACACAGCCAACTTCGCATAACATGCTAAGTATGGTGTTAGAGAAAACAGGTCTTCTCTTTCCTTTGTGGGTGAAGAATTTGAGCGGGCTCATCCTGAGCTATGGCTACTGGAGCCGAGCCTGAGACAAAGGCTGGGTTACAGCAGAGAGACCGTGGGATAAGGAAGAATGATCTCTTCAGCAGCACAGAGTAGCCTGGGTCTCTCACCAACAGCCCCACTTCCCACACACACAATAGGGATTTGGGACCCCCAGAAGCACACTAGGCCCCACCCCAGACCCTAGAACAATCCTGATCCATCCTGGAGCAAACACAAGGTGCCTCTAGCTGCACCAGCCCAGTGCTGAGTTCAGGCTGCCACCTTCCACTGCTGTGTTTTGTCATAAGCCCAATTTCTCTGAGACCACCTTGCCCTCATCAGTACTTCTGGAGGACAGACTGCCACCAAAGTCCCCTGAAAACACCATCCTCCCCATCCCCTTTCCAGACTACCAGCCTCTACCAGACATGGCAGGGGCCTGCTGTCCTGGCAGCTCTGACATTACTTCCTGTAGCTTAGCATGTCTGGAACACCCTTCTCCACCCTCACCAAGCTGTTGACAGCCATCCTGACCCAACTCTCTGGCCCAGACATTCCCCAGAACCAGAAAGGCATGCAGGAGCATCCTCTCACCCAGACAGTGGAAAAGTCAGACTGACAGCTGCCTCCCACCGCAGCCCCCAGCTGGTTATGTGAGTCAGGGAAGTACAGCTTCTTGCCTGCTGACCAAGTTGTTCCTTTCAACCCTGCAGGGACTGTGAGAGTGTTTACAGACACCTGTGGGTGCTCTAACGGATGTACACTCTCAGGAGATCAAGGGGTGTGCCGGCAATAACAAACCCTCTGTGGCTCTCACGCTTTCTCATCTATGATCTAATCTGAACATAAAAACTAATCTGAAGCTAAATAGTGGCACAATTATTCCCTTTTATGGATAAGGAAATTAGGGTTCTGATTAAGTAGCCTGGGGCCATACAACTGCTGGATGGTGGAGTCTGGACTATAATTTAGGCTCTTATATTTACCTAAAAATTTACCTACAAAATTTACATCTAAAATATGTTTTATATTATAGGTAGATATTTTATAAGTAAATGTATTTTTACATAAAAATATTTACCTATAAAAATATTTTTATATTTATTTATATTTTTATATTTTACATTTCACAAAGGTGGCTAATTCAGATCTCTGTGTGCTACAAATCATAGCACAGTAGATAAACCATGGGCTTTGGACTGCAGGCAGCTCAGGGGGTTCAAATCAGTTTCACTACTGTGTGACTTTGGGCAGATAAATCTATCACTCTTAACTTCAGTTTCCTTGTCTGTACAGTAGAAATAATAATAACTATACCCACTCCATGGGGTTGTTGGCAACCTAGAGGTATCTGTGTGCAGTACCTGGTACGTGTGGGCACTGAATGAACAGTAGCTATTCTTTCATTCATCCTTTGTCTCAACCACAACAAACTTCTCACAGTGACCCAGACATGGCACAGACTTTCACCCCATACCTGCGCTGCTGCTGCCTGGAGGCCAAGAATGTCCTCTCTCCCATTCTCCACCTACCAGAACTCTTCTCATCCTTCAATATCCAGGTCAAACTCCATCTGTCTCCTCTGTGAAGACTTCCCCATCATCCTCTGAGCGCCAACACCCCACTGCCCATCTGATTTACGATGTGTTTTGTTCTGCCAACTGACTCGCCAACTTGCCCATGACACCATCTTGTTCATCTATTTGTATCTTCCGCCCCATCCTTCACTCCCAGAGGATTAGCATTTAATGGTGCCTTTTAGAATAGCCTTAGTGGTCTTATTTAAATAAGACTAGCTCATCATTTTTTAAAAATGTCCATCAATACACAATATTATATAGAGCTAAAAACCACCCAAGAGCCCTCTATACAGAAAAAAAAGAGAATAGATTAATATCGTCCCTTACATGTCTCTATATTTACATATGGGTAGAAGCATGGAGGATGAAGGATGGATGGTGATTGCCTTATAAAATAGCAATTTTTCATTTTTAAATTTTATTTTATTTTAATTCTACAGAAAAGTAAAACTAAAGGGAAAGCTGAACATCTAATAAAAGTTAGCACGGAAGTGTGGGCACTTCTCCCCCTAGCTGTTTCTGGTATGTTCTTTTTGCTTCCTCACATTCTATTACTTAGCCTTAACCTCCCTCCCCTGCTTAGCTTTGCTTCTCTATTTGAATGGATTAAGGGCTCACCTAATGATCTCTAACTACGCCTTCCTAAGTGTGTTTGCTGATTAATCTCTTTTTTATCCTCCAGTGAGTTTTTCCAGGAAAGAGCTCATCAGTGCTAGATTCCCTGAGTTCTTGCATGTATGAGAATGTCTGCCTGCCTTATACTTCCAAAATAATTTGAGTATAGAAGTCTTCACTCCTGTTGCCTTTCCCCCAGAACTCTGTAAACATTTCCACTCAGTGTCTTTCTTCTGCTGCAAGTCAAGTCTGAGACCAACATGACTTTTTCTTGTGGCAGAGACTAATTGCTCCCAACATCCAGATTTTCCTTTCAGTAATAGAAAGCCTTCCCCAGACCTGAGTTTTAAGAAGACACACAGTCACTCAGCTGGAGACTTTTTCCCAGCCTTTTCTGCAGCCAGGGTGTCCATGTGACTTAGTTTCAGCCAGTGGGACATGAGCAGAAATGTTGTGTGCCTCCACACACTCGCCGATTACCCTTCTGAGGGATCACCTTTGTTGGACCTTTAGATCTCTGATTTAAGCTCTTTATCTTTTTCCACAGCATATGCTGTGATTTTCCCCAAGCCTTCTTTCTCTGTTAGTAATTTAGTTTTCCGTGGCTTCTATTCTGTTCCTTATTAACTTTTTCAATAATGATATTGCTTGTAACCTCAATTTTTTTCTTAGCTCTGTAATTACTTCTTTTATTTCATTCTGTAGTTTCATCATCTTGCCTTCGAGCTCTTGATTTATTAGTTTTTAATAATTTTTATTTTAAATGAATGAACACCCCATACTGTCTCTCCTACCCAAGAGCCAACTCCAACCCAGAAATTATCTTGGAGGAGAGGGACAATAGGCAAAAGGTGTCCCATTCATCATTAGGTGAGACAGAATAATTTTGCTAACACATCATGCCTTCACTTTCCTGAAGCCTATGCATCCTTGCAGGGAGAGCTCAAGGCCGGCTTACTCCAGCCCACACTTATCGCTCTTATTCCAGTCCCCAAAGGGTTTCTCCCAACTAAAGGGTTTGCAGGTAATGCCTGGGCTCCTAAATGAACCTGCAGCTTTTGGGAAAGGGAATGAATCTTCTCCTTCTCCCTATCACACATGGTTGGGCATAGAAAGGTTATCTATGAAGATATCTGGACTACTGACTAGTTGTATAAAAGGAGGGTAAAAACAGACTCAGAAGAGGCTGTCAACATCAGACCCACTAGTACAAATTTAATGTAAAGTTAGACAACAGCATGAGGCAGGTGGAAGAAAGAGGATTATTCTTGAAAGAGTCAGAGAGGGAACAAGCATGTTAGCGGCAAGCCAGACCTTCACAGCCTGCCCCTGCAGGCACTGAACTGGAGGCTGAGAGCAGAGCTCCAGAGGCAACCAGGTCTACGTTCAAGTCCAAGCACAGGGGTGGGGGACCTTTCCATGTTGAAAGGCTGCATTAATTTAGCTATAGTCAAGTAAGGCTGCATTTAAGAAACTTCAATTAGATATACTTAAAAATGTACATTATTTTGTGAAAATCTACTATGTACTTAATAATTTGAAAAAATGAAAACTATTTGTTAATTGTGAAGTTAACTAACCTTTTAACGACTTTGTTGTGTCTGTTTTTTGTTGGAAAGCATTTGAATATTTGGTTGCAGCATGGAGGTCCGCAGTTTCAGTTCATCCTCTAGATCAGCATCAGTCATTTGTGACCTTAAGGGCATCTTGATTTGGCTTAGGTAGGAGACTGTAGATTCACAGCAATAAGTGGTTGAAAAGCAAGAAAGCATTTTTCGGGCATGGTGTCGAAGGCGTGGGTATTCTATTGCATTTTTCCGTATTTCAATTGGATCTTTCTTAGCATCAAACAATGACTTTAAAATGACATCTACAGAGAGCTCAATCAATTCCATCTGTAGTTCTTTAGGTGGCTTAGTGATATCAACTAGGTGATATCAACTAGGCTGAAATGCTAATTTGAGTGTGATGTCATGATTCTCAAAGTCAGTGAACCATTCATTGTATTCTCCAGTTAATAGGTCTATAACAGCTGTGTAATCTTCAGATGATTCACATACATCATCCTGCTCAATAGTGACCTTTGTTAATTGGGGAAAATGTTAATCCAAAATTTCCTTTTGAAGAAATGTTTTGAAAAAAGATAGCTTTTAAAAAATGCTTGGATTTTTGCCACATATCATATATAGACTTAGTTTTACCTTACAAAGAAATATTAAAGTGGTTTTGATGTGACATGGTATCATACAAAAATGCTGCATTCCTACAGAAATCTTCTTTCAATAATTCACATGGTTGATTCTGTTCTTCATAAAATTTAACTATCTGTTCTCACGGAGACAACATTTTGGTTAACACCTGTCCCAGGGATAGCCAACTGCACTTTAGAATGATGTGGCTAATCCACACTGAATACCTCATTGTTCAACTTCAGCATGTTACAAAACTAACATAGTTAACAATACTTATAACTCGTTGCAAAGTGTCACTTAAAATATCAGTGTTAGCACAGAGATTTTGCTGATGCAAGATACAAGGAAAAGAAATGAGAGCTTCTGGATCCCTTAATAATTTTTTTTTTATCTGTGCAATAAACCCTTCATGTTTTCCTGTCACGAAATGTACATAGTCTGTACATACACTCACTAAATTTACCAAACTGAGCCCAACTTCACAATATTTATCTTGAAAGTTATTAAAGATATCTATTTCCTGTGTTCTGTTCGCAAGAGTGCCCAAAGCAAAAAACTCTTCATAGCAAAGAAAATGTTCTGTTATGATTCAAATGAAGTATAAAACCAGCACCAAGTCAGTAGTATCAGTTGATTCATACAAAGTGATTGAACGATGTATATTTTCCTTTTGAAGTATTGTATGAGACTGGCGTACTCGTCCCCCGTAAACTCTGACCAACCAGCCTCGTGCGGTAGTGGTGCAAGTCAGGTAGAAAACGTTATAACTAAATCATGAGCATAGCGGCCATCACTTTAGCCCTTATGGCTTACTAATGTTCAAATTGAGCCAGTCAATCTGGGAGGATTATTTTGTTGAAACTTGTTTTATTTTTTGGTATTTTAAATACATTCATTTAAAACTAAAACAAAAATATAAAAGATGAACAAAACATATTAATAAAAATAAAAGAATTTGTTCTGTAAAATTTGGATTCAGTCAAAAGGCTGCACTTAAGGGCCTAGAAGGCCACATGTGGCCGTAAGGCCGCATGTTCCCCACTCCTGTCCAAGCATCTCAATGCACTCACCGTCCGACTTTGAACAAATAGCTAAGTCTCCTCCAGCCTGTGTTTCCTCACCTATTAAACTGAGATAATAATAGTGCATGCCACACAAGGTTATGAAAATTATATTAGATACTGCATGTATTTGTTCCAACCTCATCTCCTACCACTTCCTGCCTTATGAGTTCCTCTCCAGGAACATCAGCCTGCTGCCAGTGCTTCCCTGACACAGCAAGCTGTTCCTACCCTCGGGTCGTTGCTCCTGCAGCCCTTTCTTCTCCAAATGCCCTTTCCCCAGACGCTAACAGCAACTGCTTTCTAAGACCAAGCTTGGCTATTGCCTATTGCAGAAAGCTTTCCCAAAATCACTGTATCTTCTTTCCATCCTCTGTGCATGCCTAAATCATAACTATTATCACACTATGTTGTAGTTGATACGTACATGTCTACCTCCAACTAAACTCTGGAAGGAATAGACTGTGGGGATTATTTGGGTCTATGTTCTAAAATTGAGCATTGTGCATGGCCTGCAGCAGGCACTCAATGTTTGTCGAATGAATGAACAAAGTAAGGACTCTGAGGAAAGAGGAAAAGAGTGATATGGTTAGTTCGTTGCCACTAACTTCCAAGACTCTGCTAGTTGCACTGAATATGTGTGTGCATATCCACAGTGTGGGTTCTTTATGTAGGTATTCCCGAAGCCTAGCACAATGCCTAGCATACAATAGGTACTCAAAAATATTTTATAAACAAATTAATGTTGAATAAACTCTGCAAGAGAAGAAACTGTTTAAGAACCTAGAAGCAGAGTTGCAAGATAAGCTCTTAATAATGCTGATATTGAGTTCCATTTACAAGCTTAAAGGCGTTTAAGGTAGACAAAGCAGTGGCCATGCTCACTGACGGTGTGTTTATTCCCACTCATATCTAGATAATGAGTACATGTGGATCACAGCTTTAAAGGACAAGCAAAAAAAAAAAAAAGTACAAACCAAGCTTGATGCAAATAACTCTTACCAAAAAGGGAAAGGAGCAAATGTATGCTGAATCCAAAAGTCATGCTATTCACACATGACTGCTCATGAGTTCTTTCACATGTTCTTAGGGGAATGGTAGAAAGCTTCCATCAGCCTTTGTAAGGAGAAATTATTCAGCTCAATGAACTATAAGGACTAAGCATTTCACAGACCCAAAGGATTGGGAATTATTAGCAGTGGAAAAACCTGTGCTACACCCAATCCCAGCTTCTCCACTCAGCAGAGTGAAACTTTGGGTAAGTCCCTAGCCCTCTTCGAAGCTTGGTTTTCTTGTCTGCAAAGTAGAGCTAATGTTACCAAGACACCACATCTTGCTATGAGGATTGGATGAGAGAACACACATCATGCCTAATGAGGGACAGGCACAGAGCAAAAGCCCGGAAGATGGTAAACTTTCCCATGTTTCCCTCACCAAACTCAGCTAACACATTAAGTCAAGGTGCTCTTCCTATTTGCACAAAAGAAAGGGATGAGGCTTAAACATGGTGGATGCTCCCAGTTCCAGCTCAGGGGACCTTCAAGAGGTTGCAAAGGGTAGCATGTTCCTAAAATTAAAGTTGGATGATGTCTCAGCACTGTGTTAGGGAAAGCTCCTCCAACCAGGAGATGGATGCAGATTTAGAAACAGACTAATGAAAAAAATTTACAATCATCCACTTGGGACATGTAGTTCTTTTCCAGTTGCCAGATTTCCTGGTCATCCAAAGTGTATGTGATGTATTTATTCCTGTGGAAACAATTTATGAATATAAGGTCAAGCAGAGCTGAAGCCAAGGACAGAACAGGGAGAGGGTTGCCAAAATCCAAGGGAAACAATGTTTAAGCCTTTTTTGAAGATTTCAATTTTATTCCACCTTTTCCAAGCAGGTGAAAACGGCTCTATTACATTGTCCATAACTTGTCCCACCTTCTCAGTCCTACTTCGTATCTTTCTGCTTCTTGTCCCATAGTCACAGACTCTCAAAGTTGGAAGGGACCTTAGTGGGCATTCAGTCAATCCCTTTGCAATGCAGGAGTCCTCTGGTGACAAACAAGTTTACTCACATCTTTTGCTTGAATGTCCTATGACAGGGCGCCTGCTGCCTTGTAACATAACTTGTTCCATCGCTGGGCAGTTCTGATAAGTCACTTCTTCCTTATCTGCCTTCCTGTAACTCTTTGCTTTCCTCCTCCACCCCTACATTGGTTATCCCCTCCACAGCAGCAGATGCCTCTTATTTTTATCTCCTGCAGGCTAAAAAGCCCCAGTTTCCACATTTACTCCACCTCCAGTATGATATCCTAAACTGCAGTCTTCCAAGTAGCCCATTTCTGGGTGTGCTTCATTTTATCGCTGTCTAGATGGGACCAGCGAAGCATCACACTACAGATAGCTCTGAACAACCAGACAGAGTAGAGTAGAATTAGCACATTCCCTCCTCCAGAGCCTGACAGCAAACACGCCTGCCTTCTCTTCTTAACTTCCCACTCCTCCCTCCCTACCACTTAAGTGCCAGTTCTCCCACAAGGTCCCCAGTCCTGACCCTGGAAACAGAAACAAACTTGGAAGGCCCAGGGATGGTAGGCAGGGAAGGAGACGGTGATGACGCAGCTCAGTTTTTGCACTTGCAGCTGAGGGCACCCAACCAGGCAGGCTAGCTCCAAAAATAACTTTCCAAGCAAACAGTCAGCCTCTTGGTAGTTTTCTGAGAGCTGTCACTTCAGCTTCCCCAGGGGTAGTCCTCAGTGTCACTGTGCCCACTCTCTCACCCTTTCCAGAGCTTGACAGACTGGCTTCATTTAACCCACGGACATTTACAATCATCTGTCCATATGTTCGAGGTCTGAATACACTTAGAAATATATTTTTATGGAAACAGATGAATGTCCATCAACAGAAGCTTGGTAAACACATTCAAAATATAGAATTCAATGCAGCTGTGGGAAAAAATAACTGTACACTGATATGAAAGACCTCCAATACACATAGCAAAGTGAAAAAGGCAAGTTTGTAAAGTGGCAGGTATAATGTAATCCATTTATTGAGTTTTTAAAGCGTACTTGCACATAACTATGAATACACATATAAATGCATACAAAAGGGACTAAAAGGACCAGGTCAGACTGCAAACAGTAGTGTTACTTCAAAGAGAAGTGGGATGGGGGAGGAATGGCAGAAGGTGCGGAGGTTAATTTTCTATTCTGTTTGAATAGTCTTAAAAAAAAACAAAACTATTTTATTTATTAATTGTGTGAAGAAGCCTCTTAATTTACACATTTTTCATTTGATGATCTCAGAGCTGGAAGGGGCTGGGCAGGGGTGCTGAGAGCTAATTTTCCAAGGTGACATGCCCAGGGTGGCATGTGTTTGCCCAAGGCCACACATCTGGCTAACAAGAGCCAGAGACTACAAGGCACAGCCCAGGCCTGAAATAATGGGAGTCCCTGTGGACTAAGGAGAGGGCTCTGATTTGACTACTAAATCAGATCAACTTTCCTCTTTTATTTGAGTCAAAAATTCCCACTTGGGTAGAACAGTGAGTTGGAAGAGTCCAAGACCCATCAAAGTTGAAGGTGGAAAGGGGAGCCCATCTTCCCAGAGAAGGAGCTCAGAGAGGGCCTGTTGCTCAAGGACCAGAAACTTCTCTGGGCCCCCTTGCCTGCAGCCATAAAACAGAGGGACGGGGCTAAGTGAGAGAGGGAATGGGAGATTTGCAAGCACGGGGTGCTCTGTGCGTCAGGTGCTCATCTGAGTAACCATCCTATGGTGAACACAAAAGACTGGTTGCAACAGTCCCTGCATTCTGGTGTGACAGCTGCCAGGAGTTTGGGACCTTAATTGCATATGGAAATTCCGCCTCTCAGGGAGGGAAGGTTGGGATCAAGTCTGATTTAGGTCCAACTAATATTGAGCCGCTTCAGCTGCCACATGGATTACCTCATTTAATACCAAATTTTTATTAATGTGCTTCAAGAAATGCAAAAGTAGCTTGCCAAAAGCACACAACTGGTCATGGGTGGGTCCCTTATTCAAAATCAGGTCTCCTGACTCTAATTCAGTGCTTGTTCCACTGTCTGGGACATGGCAGGGCCTCCTTACTTGGGCAGTAAAGCTTACAAAGTTCCTTGGTTGGCTCTCCCTCCCTCTCTCTCTCTCCCTCTCTCTCCCCAATCCACACACACACATACACACACACACACACACACACACACACACACGCACAGGTACCCCATAACAGCGACAGTACAGATAGGCTCCTAGCCAGCACAGCTCAATGCCTCCAATATGCATCATGCAACTCAGTGAAATGTCCACTGCTCAGCTGGTAAGATGTCTGGGCTGCGCTTCCAAGTAATCTGGGGTTGAGGATGATGTTATAGATCAGCCATGAGTTTTGATGGTAGTTGAAGGTAGATAATTTGATACGAGGCTCATTACACCCTTCTTTCTACTTTTGTATGTTTGAAATTTCCCATAATAAAAAGACTTTTTTGGATGCATCACGTGACTGATCATTGCTCTCTCAACTTGTCACCTGGTGGGAGGTTCCATTTTAATTAACTTTCTGTTTCCTTCAGTACAGAAAGCCACACAATGGCCTGCTGTCATGGTAAGAAAAAATATTAGAAGCAAAAGTTTCTGCACCTGTGAAAACCCCAATTATAATAATAATAGCTATCACTTACTGAATGCTTCCTGTATACCTGGCACTGTATTGAACCTGTTACTCATGATTTCATCTAACCCTTATAATTGCCCTATGAGATAAGGTCTGTTGTACCCGTTTCACAGAGAAGGAAATTGCAGCTTCATAAGCATAAGTAGCTTGTCCAAGTCCACACAAGTGGAAAATGATGAGCAAGAATTTAAATCCTAGATTGCCTGTGATCTTAATTACATAATATTTAGCTACTTTAAGACTTTATATGTAATTGAACTAAATCTATGAAGTTTTTAATATAATTATACCTTTTAAAATGTGACTCAGTAATTCCAACTTCAGGACTCTATCCTATGGAAATTATCTGGAAAAGAACAGAGATTTATTCACAAACATGTTAATCACAATGTCAGTTGCAATCAGAAAAAATTAGGAATGGCTTGGCTATCCAGTAGTGGCCTTCATCCAAGAAGCCTTCTCCACTGTTCTAGTCTTGGGTGAGGTCCCTCCTGTGGGCACACAGCATCCTGCACTAGTCTCTTGCTACTCCTGCCTCCTTCTTTGGACTGTGAGCTTTTAAAAGCTAAGATCCTCTTAGTCATCTTTGGTTTAGAGTGGGCACTCAAATACGTTATGAGTTAACATATGACCTTGGAGTTGCTCATTAATACATATGGAAACTTAAACTGGGGCATTAAAGTAAGTTTTCGGAGGTCACAAGGGCAGGACTAGACCTCGAGGCGACACGCAGGGTCCTTCTCCCTCCACTCTGTTGCCAGTGCCTTTAGATTCCTAAAACACCAAGGGCTGATGTTTGAACCCTTGAGGCAGGATGGGAAAGCCAGAGGCGGTTGAAGGCTCCTTCCCTCACAGGTCCTCACAGGTCTTCACTGAAATGATCATTGAAATGCTCAGATCCCAGGGGGGACCACATGACCTTGGAGATGCTGACACAGGTGACAAAGGAAAGGGTGCAGTTTTAGTGCAACGTAAACTATGTGATGTATACATGGGAAGGCTGACCAAGAAAGGCAAGAGATTCAACCACACATATACTATATTCTCAACCATTTACAGAAAATGAATCCCTTCAAAAAAAAAAAAAACAGACCAGAAGGAAAATTGCCAAATCTTAACAGTGGCTATCTTTGGATAATGGAATTTTTTTTTCTGTTTCTGTGTCCTTGTTTGTTCAATACTTTCCAAATTGTCCTCAATGGGCAGGCTTTATTGTTATAATCTGAACAATAAATAAAATTTAAATCATCACATTGATTCTGAAGGCTAACCTGACCCTTCTAGTAGTTACTTAGAAAATCACTCTAGTATTTTAATATGGTGAAACTTCATGGCTTAGTATGTTACTGTTACATATAAACCTATAAAAAAATACATCTATAGGTGTCAGAATACCATTGTGTAGTTTAAGTATACATGCAGACAAGCAAGAAAAAATTCATTTTTCCCTAATTCAGTTCTTATTGAACAAATCATTGATACCAAGTCTGAGCAACTAACTCTCTGTCCAAATTCTCAGGACTCCAATGCTCCAGAACAATTGCTGTGAGTTGCATTAATGAATTATTTATTCCTGGCGTTTCCTAATGCAACCACACCCTCACATTTACAGAGAACCACATTCTTTCCGAAGCTTTCCTTCTTCCACTCTGTCATCTACCACCTCCTCTTGCCTTTACTTGTGAAGGGGACCCCCAGAGGTCAATATTGAGATAAATCGGACCTATTTTCTGTTGGTTCCCGGAGGCAATCTCTAAGAGACAGCCAAATGTGTTCTAAACAAGGGTGGTAGAGCTGAACTGGGACTTCCTCAGGGCAAAGAATGAATCTCCTTGTTCTTTGTAATCCCAGGCTGAGCACAAGATTCCCTCCACCCCCACTGCCAGTTTGTCAGTAAATATGGAATGAATAAATAGGCTGACTTGAGATTTTACTCACTTAGGTGTGAAAGTGCTGCTTTTCTTTTTGATTCGTTTTTTACTAGGTCAATTTACCTTAGAGTCACACAAACTTCACAACTATCCAAAGCCTCCCTTTATAGTTTGGCAGGCCTTCACACCTCTTTGTGACTAGGTAGGGTCTCCCAATCTGAGCATATGGGTTTATCCTATGAGGTTAGTCTCCCACCATCATTCTCCAACACTTTAAAAGCTGCTGAGCACCTTAAGTCTGCCAAGGGGTCTGAATGGCCATAAGCATGTGTCATGTGACTTAATACCCCCAACAACTCTAGGAGATTCATACACTGTAGTCCCTTCACTTTATACAATGTGGAGGCATTCTGCTTGTTCTGAAGTAACACCACAGAGAGAAAGGAAGACCCAAACACTATCTTCTGGCTCTAAGGCCTGAGCATCTTCCGCTCCACTAGAACAGCCTGTGCAGAGACTGGGCAGGGAGGACTCTCAACGTACAAAGAAGGAAACTGGAGCCCAAGAGATTAAGTAGGATGAACAGCTAAGTGGAGGCTCTCTCTTTTAACTTCTCACTGCCTTTTGCCTTATGACTACACACAAAGCAGCTTCCTAAATGGAGAAGCACAAAACAGAGAAGTATAGGGGAGCCCAGCACAAGAGTAAAGCAAATTGTTTAGTAAACACTAAAGAAAGTTGATCCCCAATGATAACTGCAACACTCCTCAGCAAGTCTACCATAGGGATCCACAGCTTTGTTTAATAATCAAACCTATTTAAGTCCTTAAGGAACTCATTCTCTGACTTAAAGGATTTTGTTATAACAACCATCATAACTTTGACTTTACTTTGGGATACCAACAACAACTCATTGGATGCAACGGCTTCCCTTTTATGCAAAATGAAGCACTAAAAGTAGGCTGTGTATTGCTGTGTATCATCAGGCAAGTAATTTCTTTTCTCTGGGCCTCAGTTTCCCCACCTGGAAAATAAAAGGGTCCAGTCAGATGACTTCAGAAGTTCCTTACAGGATTAGTTAGCGTCCTGTTGAGAAAACTGTACTCCAGTTCCAAGTGGAACCATCATGAAAGTGAAACGCCCTGTCAACTCTAACAGAAGAAACAAGTGTAGCTGAGAGATAACAGGGACGATAACAGGGATAACAGAAACAATACGTTAACTTTGGGGAAACCTGACCTTGAAGTGTTTTTTGGTTTTCCAACTTCTCCTCTGCCAAAAACAAAAATAAGCAGGGCCTTCTGTTTTTAAACAGAAGTTTTATTATTACTTAAAAACAAAAATAATAAATTAAATAAAAACAATGCTTTGTTCTCCCATGAGTGGCTCAGGAGAAGCCTGCTAAGAGACACTTTCCTCCCAGTGGGGCTGTTGTCAACAGCCCATGCTTTTGCCCAAACAAAGGCCTCCTGGCACAGGGATGAGAGGCAAAACATCTGAGTCTCCAAAGTTGGCCCTATTCCAATTGGAGGCAAGAGGGGCAGCCAGGAGAGAAAAATAACTAAGGTATGAAAGGCTAGAAAGAGGGTAAGGAATTACTAAATCTATCTTTTCTCAACAGAATAAAGAACTCTTGAAAGGGATAATGGAAGGGTGCAGCTTTCAATTTGAATTACTTTCTTTGTTTAACTCTATTCTGCCTAAGGCCACTGTCTTTTAAGCCAAACACAGAACGCTGGTTGTGCCTCTGGTTGCCGGCAGGACGGTGCAGTGCGGGAGTTGGGAGACCGGCACTCAACCTCTCTCTGTTGCTGATTTCACCCAGTTTAAACTTGGACAATTGGTTAAGCTCGCAGGCCAAGCTTCCCTCCTGTAAAAGAGGAAGGTTCACTAGATGCTCTCTAGACCCTTTCAGTAACAGTGGTATAGGGTTGGAGGCTCTCCAGTTCTCCCCAGAGACAGGTTCATCTCCAGGCATGCAGCCAAGGCGAAGCCTCAGCCCCACCGCTCGGCAGGCACGCACTTCAAGCGGTGGCGCCTCCATTCGTGCGCACACCACGCACTGCCACAACCTTTCGGCGGCCTTACAGCCTCACTCTCTCACCAACACCATCGCCTAGAGGCCAAGTCATACTCAAACCATCTCACTGCTGCAGACCAGGTCTGATTAAGTACAATTTGCAAAGCTGAGCTGAGCATGTGTTGGCAAAGAAGAAGCAAAACAAACAAGAGACCTCTCTTTCCGGACCTCGGAATTTCTTTCAAATAAACTCAGAACTGAAAAGTGTATGTCTCCAGCTAGAACAAGAGGCCTTGGCTGTCCTTGCTTGTGTAAACAAGCCGAAAGGGGAAGTGACACCCGGGTGTCTAGGCGGCGCAGGGACAGACCAGGCAAAGCGCAAGCGAAACCCAAGACCGCGCTGGGCGATGTTTTAATTGGACCGTTCTTCCTGCAGGCTGAGGAGGAGCCCGCGTTCTCCCAACATAGCTAGTCGCGGGCGTGCGGGGACAACAGTGAGCGAGGCACGGTCTTTTTTATTGAGGGGGACCCACAGACCCTCAATTCAACCTACATCTCTAAGAAACCTCTGTGAGGTGAAAGTGAGGGGTTGTCCACTTCACCCCAAGGAATACGCCACGGTCCGGGACAGACTCTCGGCCTGGGCTAACATTTTTGTAGTTGCTTTCTTGTTTCGTTTCCCTTTTTAAGTCTGGCAGTTAGTTTGATGCCTAAGCGGTGCCTTTTAAATGTCTCTCTTGCCCTCCTCCAGCAAGTGGCAGCTCCAGCGCCGCTCCCTTCCCCTAGGCTAAGACAATGGCCCGGCACCTCAGGGAGGCTCCTAAGGGTTTGCGGTGCTCCCAGATCTCAGGACAACGGTGCACTTGCGTTCGTTATTGTGCCTGTGCCTCCTCCCCCGCCGCGGGACTCAGTTTCTCGACCTGTAAACCCAGCGGGTGAGATCCGAAGGAACCCCGCCTCTGCAAGACGTTCCCTCCCGAACGTGCCGTGGAGAAAGCGAGGTTCCCCAGGGTCAGGCGCACGTGAGTTTGTTGTGGGTCCGCAGGCTGGCGGAGCCGGGGAGACGGCTGGGCGGCCACTCAGACGGACAAATACACAGACACCCGGGGCCGAAAGCGGCTGGCCCCGCGGCAACAGTGGCTGAGCCCGTGCTGGATACAGATTCCCTGCGCTCTAGGCACGCCACGGGCCCGCCGCTCTGCTCTCCTCCTGAGCCCCTCAGCATCACTCCTCCCGGGGGGCCCGGGCCGCGCCGCCGCCCTCCGCAGCCCCTACTCACTCGCTGCGCTCTCGGCCGCGGAGGCTGTGGCTGCTCCGCCCGCTCGGTGGCGGCCGCCCGCTCCGAGCCCACGCCGGCCGGTAGCCGGCTCCCTTTGTTAGCTCCAGGCAGTTCCCCAGGCGTCTTTCCCAGCCCGGCCCTGCCCAGGAATCCCCTCCCCCAGGTGCCTCCAGAAACCGCGCTCCGCAGGGCCAGGAGAGCCCGGGAGCTGGAAGCCCCACAAGGGAGTCCCGGAGGAGGGGTCCGTGAGGAGGAGCGGGGGACAGGGAATGCCGGGCGGTGGGGACGGGGGAAGCAGGGGAGAGGAGCGCAGCAGAGGGACGAAGAGGAAGCGAGCTGTCTCCGTATGCAAATAGAGTTGCGAAGACTAGGTCGGTCCTCTGGCGCCCCAGCGCCCCAAACCGGCCTGGCCCTCCCGAGGTTACTAGCGAACCGGCTCGGGGTTACGAGTGCCTGGTTAGGGCATCTCGTGAGTCTGGGACTCTGCCTCTCCCCGAGGAGGGCGGACCGAGGACCGAGGGGGAGGAGCCATGTGGCAGGACCAGGACCCCTAAACGCTTCTTCCGGCACGTCCGGGAGGGGTGAATGCAGCAGTGCCCGGCTTTGATCCTAACTAGAGGGCCCTATACATCCTGGCTCTGCTACCGACTGAATGCGTGACCTTGAGCAAGTCACTTAACTTCTCTGAATACTCGTATTCTTATGTGGAATAGGAAAGAGCAAAATCTGTTTCACTGGCTTTGGCATTAGGCTCCTAACATTGGGCGTGGCACGTACTAGGTGCTCTCTAAGGGCAAATACAGAAGGGAAGGCGTGTCCTTGAGCCCCTTGCGCAAGGAGGCTTTCACCCCAAGCTGCAGGCTGGCAGGCGGGCAGACGGAAGCCTCAGGGGGGGTAGGCGGTGGCGAAGGAAGCGAGGTCCCTCCTTTCACCCCGACTTAGGTGGGTCTACTAGGAAAGGAAAGAGGGAACTGTTTGTGGAGCAAGCCACATTCTGACCATCCCTGTCGGCCCCGAGGCCACTTCCCAAGACAGAAAACCGCCTACAGGAGGGCTGGAATGGACCTTCAAGGCAGCCACTCCAGTCTCCCATAGTCCTAGAGTGGATACGACTAGCAGAGGCAATAATCATATCCCAGCTGTCTACTGAGTGCCCACCCACTAGGCATCTGGCTCTGTGCTGGGAGGGAAGAGGGTAGAGGAGGATGGGGACAGTGGAAGGTAGTGTGGGTCTTCTGGAGGTCCTGTGCCCACTTAGAGGGCTTAAAGCCTGGGCCCAGTGTTCTCTCTCTCCACATGAGGTGGCCACTCCCCACCACCCACCTGGGGAAGGGGAGGTTGCATCCTTTTCCCATCCCCAACACCTTTCTTCCTTCCAAACACTGCTTCCTCTCTCCCCTGAGCCTGGCTCCCCCTGCTGTGGCTGCTAACCTTCCTCTGTGGTCCAAGGCTTTATAACCCAGCACAAGAAGGCACAATTGAAGAGGGTGACAAACAGAATGAATTTAAATCTCCGTGACCAACCAGCTGTGTCTTCTTGGGTGAGTTCCACAGCCTATGAGCCTCCCTTTCCTCTTCTGTCAAATGAAGATATTATGGGTAGCATTGTTTTCAGGATCGTGTGAAATGACTGGTGTGAAGCATTTAGCTTAGTCTCTGCTGTACAGAAGCTGCTCCTAACAGTAAAATGTATGTAGAAGGAAATGAATGGAAACAGACAAGCTCAGAAGACTATTTCTGGAAGGATGCTACACTGCAGATTTTAGACCTTATTCTGAAAAAAGAAAATGGAAGCTATTAAAAGATTTTGTACACTGACATGACATCTTGCTTTTTGCACTGATTCCTCTGGCACCACACTGGGAAATGGATGACAGGAGCAGAGAATGCAAGCCAGAGACTAGCCTGGAAGCTGACATCAGTGGAGATATAATAAGAGCCTGAATTGTGTCAATGACAAAGGGAATAAAAAAAGGTCATCTGAATAATAGCTACCGTTTTGGGAGCAAAATCACTGAATTATATTGTCTTTCCTTGTCATAAGATAGGTGGTGGTCTTAGTCTTATTTTATAGATGAGGAAATTGCGGTCACCTAGAAAGTGGAGAAGACAGAATTTGAAGCCTCTTCCACATTCATCAAAAGCCTTAATCATTTCCTTCATCTTCGCTTTTATGTCAACACTATTTACAGACTAATAACAAAAATTTAAGAGAGAGGCTCTTTCAAAAGGCTGTCCACTCCCCACTCCATAGTTCTCTTTTCCAGAACTGCAACCACATTATAGAGAAATCAAGGGAAGAGGCTCACTCTGAATTCTTGGCTTCCAGGACTGAGATAACTGCAAATGGTATGTTAAGCCCAAGAAGTTCTTGGGACTCCGAGGCAGATGAGTAGGCAAGTAGAGATGCTCCTGGCAAAATTCCAGGGTGGGAGCCACTGTGGAGTGGCTTCCATCAAGGTTTTCTCTCATCATCTGGGGCCTTCTGACCTATAAGAGAGAAAGAGGACACTAGGCCATTAGTTAAGGGACATTTTTGTGCCCCCCCAGCCTATTTGTGAGGCTTTCCCAACCATTGTCTCCAGGGTCCCTGCCTGGATTGGTTGTTTTCCTTGGAAGTATATACAGATACTTCGCTCTGGACACTATATCCATTCTGGGACCTCCACCTCCAGCACCCTGCTATGCTCTGCATGTTTGTGTGCCCCCCAAATTCATACGTTGAAATCCTAACCCCTAAGGTGGTGGTATTAGGAGGTATGGCCTTTGGGAAAGTGACGAGGTTATGAGGGCAGAGCCCTCATGAATGGAGCTAGTGTCCTTATAAAAGATATCCCAGAGAGCTAGTTAGCCCCTTGTACCATGAGAAGATGCAGGCAGAAGATAATAACTTATGAACCAGAGAGCAAGCAGCCTTCACCAAACACCAAATTTCTGCTGTCATCTTGATCTTGGACTTACCAGCCTTCAGAACTGTAAGCAATAAATTCCTATTGTTTATAAGCCACCCAATTTATGGTATTTTTTTATTATAGCAGCCCAGAGTAAAGACATCACCCATTCTTCCCCCAACCCTGACCTCAACCTTGGCCAATGCATAATATTTTAGGTAACGCCTTTCTCAGTCATCATTTTAGGCAGTTTACTGACTAATACAAATAATACCCTACTTTATAATGTTCATTTACAACAGTCTACCTGCAAATAGCATTTGCACAGCACTCTTACATTGGAAATGGTGTTATTACAGTCTTGTGGGGGAGAAAAGAGGCAGCAGGCAGTTGAAAACCCTCTCAAAGCCTTCTTCTCCACCCCACTACAGATGCTCATCAAAATCTTTAAATACAGCTCCCAGTTCTCCTCTGCATGCCTTCAGCACATACTGTCTAATCTAAGCATAGGCTCAGGGGCCTAAAGGAAAAGGAGCTGTGGTCTGTGGTCTGTCTAAGGCCCCTACATAGGCCTTCAGTGCTGCCAGCCTTAAGGATGAAGATAGACACAACTAGAGCCCAAGTTAGGAAATAGAAAAGAAAAGCAACATCTCTAATTTAAGCACCCAGGGTGGCTCCTGCTGATTGCTATGAAGCAGACCCGCGCACACACAGGCCAGTGCAGCATGGCGGGGCGGCACTGGAGAAGAACACTTAGAGGCAGAGGCTGGAAACTAGGAACAGGTCTCTTGGGAGAACCACAGCTATAAGACAGGAAAATGGCTGGCCCCACAACCCCTAGTACAGCAAGCAGTGACTTGCTGGCTCCAGAACCTCAGAATGGAGTATCGGCCTGGTGTCATCAGGATAGGTCAAAGAAACCGACATATCATGTGAGTACATTAGCAGCTGGACTACACTTCACCCAATTAACTTCTGTGTCCAGCCCATCCCAGGTGCCTAGGGAGATACAAGGAGAAACTGAGTCTCCCATCTCAAATCATGAATGTTTTAGCAAAACATTAATATCTCAGTTTATAATAATAACTACTATGAACTGAACATCTGCTATGTGCAAGGCAATTTATATGAATGTTCTTATTTAATCCTCACTTTGGGGAGGCGGCATTATTCTTAGAACCCTGGCGTACCTAAATCATCTTGAGTTACTCTCCCTGTACTTGTCTTAAGGCCAATCTTGGCATGATACTAGCGCATGAGGGAGGGAAACCAGAGGATAACTACAAATCTGACTTTGAAAACATTAAAAAGTAAGAGAGGTCTTTACGAAAGATTTCTTAAGATAAATGGGACCTGATCAAATTAAAAGGCTTCTGCAGAGCCAAAGAAACTATCACGAGAGCGAATAGATAACCTACAGAATGAGAGAAAATATTTGCATGCTATACATCCGATAAAGGGCTAACAACCAGAATCTATATAGAAGGCAGAAAAATCAGTAAAAAAAATCAAATAACCCCATTAAAAAATAGGCAAACGACATGAACAGAAACTTTTCAAAAGAAGATAGACTAATGGCCAAGAAACACGAAAAAATGCTCAAAATCTCTAATCATCAGGGAGATGCAAATCAAAACCACAATGAGATATCACTTATCTCCAGTGAGAATTG